>CM071571.1:104093983-104107690 GCA_036426205.1 Ascaphus truei | reverse complement strand
GAGGGGAAATCCCTTCCTCTGCAGGTGGGCGGGGCCTGGGTCAGGGGGCGGAGCCCTGATATACAGCAGGAAGGACAGAGGGGAAATCCCTTCCTCTGCAGGTGGGCGGGGCCTGGGTCAGGGGGCGGAGCCCTGAGATACAGCAGGAAGGACAGAGGGGAAATCCCTTCCTCATGCAGGGGGCGGGGGGCCTGGGTCAGGGGGCGGGAGACCTGAGATACAGCAGGAAGGACAGAGGGGAAATCTCCTCATGCAGGTGGGTGGGGCCTGGGTCAGGGGGCGGAAGCCTGGGATCCGCAAGGAAGGACAGAGGGGGAAATCCCTTCCTCTGCAGGTGGGCGGGGCGCTGGGTCATGGGGCGGGAGCCACTGAGCATACAGCAGGAAGGACAGAGGGGAAATCCCTTCCTCTGCAGAGCCTCCGTAGGTGGGCGGGCGGCCCAAGTGAAGCGTGGGGCTGGAGCTGCAGCTGAGAGGACAGGCTGGGAAAGGTGAGAGGGGGGGAAGGGTAAATCACAGGGGGTAAAAAAAACAGACATGAAAAGGGAAGAAGAGAGAGAGAGAGAGAGATATGCTGGGAAAAGAAACCTCATGTTGTTAGAGAGAGGATGACAGGGGAAATATATGGGGGATTAAATAAAGAGAATGGCATGTGTGAGAGAAGAGGGAGGAAAAAATACATAAGTGGGAAATAAGATAAATACATGAGGAGAGAACAGAGAGAATGATATGAGCAGTGTAAGAAGAGAGAGTTGGGGGAGGGGGAGAAAGTAATGCTGGGAGGTGGAGAGAGGCATGCTCGGAGGGTGGGAAAGTGAGACATGCTGGGGGGGGGGGGATAGGAGAGAAGAGAGACTGCTGGGGGGGTAGCAGAGGAAAACATGATGTGGGGGGAGGAGATAAAGATTCTGTTTGGGAAGGAGAGGGAAAGATGTGCTGGAGGAAAGGATAGAGACATGCTGGGGGGAGAGGCGAGGGAGAGGAGAGAGATGCTGGGGGGAGAGGAGAGAGATGCGGGGGGTGGGGGAACGAGAGAGACATGCTGTGGGGAGAGAAGAGAGACATGCTGGGGGAAGGGGGAGGAGAGAAAGATAAGGTTGTGGAGGGGGGGAGAGGATGAGGAGGGTAGAGATGCAGAGGTGGAGAGAGGAGGAGGGGAGAGATGCAGAGGGGGAGAGAGGATGAGGAGGAGGAAAGATGATGATGATGATGAAGAGGAGGAGGAGGGGAAGAGATGATGAGGAGGGGAGGGATGATGAGAGAGAGGATCAGGGACAGGATGGGGATGGAGAAAAAAATCGCAATCAGAATGAATATTAATTGGGCCCTGAATATTTTTTTCCCTGGGTGCCCGTCCATGTCTAGCCACTGGTAGGGAGTCTTCAAGTGGACAACAGTAGCATAAATTAGCAGGAGATAAGTATACTAGGTGTCAGAGGTGGGTGAATAGCAGATGTGTGAAGAGGCTGTTCTCTAATATGTGAACCCCAGGAAGGGGATTAAATGTTACCACAATGTATCATAAACCCAGTATCTTGATTTCCGCCCTTTAATCAAAACAAACCCTTCAGACCAGGATGTAATCCTTGAAACCACACAAATAATCAAAAGATTATACACAGCCCCCTATAGTTGCACTCAAGGTAGGTGACAAAATTAATATAATGTCAATTCAACAATGGCTGGATAATAGCCAAATCCTGATATAGGATACACTACCAAAAGGTCACACTGAAATGTAAAATAAAAAAACTTTAATAGTATATGCTGTAAAAACCGACGAAACACTATAAAAATGCACAACAGTGCATGAATAAAATCCCCAAATGTGTTTGGTCACGGTACTACAGTGTGTTCCAAATATAGCTGATAGTGGAACAAATGCTATATATTAGGCTGCAAGGTAGATAATACAGGTATCCTCAATGAAAATGGATTCTGCAGTGTTGCAATACACCCAGCAAAACCTCTATAAGTAACCACAGTATATAATATAACTTGGTCTCTTTGGGGTCCTTAGACCAGCTCAATGGGGTCAGGATACACAGAGGATACTTGCAATGCCCACATTGAAAGTAATATATCCCTGGTAACGCACACCGCAGGTGTGAAATAGCAGTTCCCTGCTGCAAGATAGAATATACAGGTATCCTCAACGAAAAAAGGATTCTGCAGTGTTGTAATACACCCAGCAATACTTCTATAGGTAACCACAGTATATAATATAACTTGGGCTCGATGAGGACCTTAAACCAGCTTAATAGGGTCAGGGTACACAGAGGATACTAGCAATTCCCGCGTTGAAAGTTATATATCCCGGGTAACGCACACCGCAGGTGCGCAATAACATATGCCTGGAAAATGTAATCAACGCAGAACCCAATAGGGTACAATACGACCTGATAATCGTGAACCTTGAGCAGCCGTTGAGCTCCGTGTACAATCAGGAGCTGCCGTTACTCCAAAGCACAAGCTGCGCAGGTGTTTGTGCCTGCTATACTAATACAATTCTTTTTGCAAACAATTGATTATATTATATATATATTTAATATATATATATTATATATATATATATTATATATATAATCCAATGCACAGCCGGCACACCATTTGATAGTAAATAAGTTTGGTGCTTATCCCTAAAGCAATAACAGACAAACGATACCGGTTGCAACACAACATCAGGGGATAGCACGCAGGTAAGTAAATCATAAAATTTTCTATATTTGATAGAAGACACAAAAAACAACGTTTCGCGTCCCCTTGAGAAAGGTTCCACTGGGGGACCGAAACGTCGGTTTTTGTGTCTTCTATCAAATATAGAAAATGTATGATTTACTTACCTGCGTGCTGTCCCTTGATGTCGTGTTGCAACCGGTATCGTATGGTCTATATATATATATATATATATATATAGATATTAAGATGCTTGAATGGCCTCTTTAACAGTATTAATTCTTAGAGGAAATGTTTTTTTGTTTTTTTTTAAATACGCAGAAGAGGAGAACATTAAAATATATTTAACTTCTGGACTTTGAAAAAGTCTTAGGTACAAAAAAAGATTTAAATCAAGATATTGGGTTCATGACACATGTAATCCACTTCTTGTCACACATTTTAGAGAGGCTGTAAACACAATAGCCTGACACCTCTTCACACCTCTGTTACTGTATTTACCCACCTCCGACACCTTGTATAGTTACAGTAGCTCCTGCTAACTAATCTTGTCAGCACTCCACTTGAAGACCCCCTACAGAGTTTATATCCACCCCTACATATCACTTACAGATATGCTTCCTTGTAGCTGTGTTGCCACGGTACACCTGAAGAAGAAACCTATGAGGTTTTGAAAGTTCTGTACAGTATATCGTAATTTCAGCTATGAAGAACTCTTAATTTTGTCCATAAGGTTATCACAACCTACGGTACATCCAATCTGCTTTTCTCCAGGACCAATACAGCTACAAGTACTTTAAACTCAAGGAAACCTAAGTAAATACGCATTTAGCTTCAGTATTCTATAGCATATACAGGTCTATCACCTGCCAGGAAAAAAAATATATAGTAAAAAAACCTTTAGCCTGTATTTAATAGTAATTAAAAAATATCTCGGTTTATAGTAGGTAATTATAGTCAACGTGACATTGGTAACGTGGGCATTATTTAATTTCTATACGAGACATGTATATAAAAAGCATACCCAAGCATTAGAATATGCACTCAGCTAACTAATTAATAATGAAATGATTTACCTGACCGGGACCAATATAGACACACGTAGCATTAGTGTGACAGCCTCCTCTGTCTGGAAGGAGACAATTATTAATCTCTGAGCAGTCCAATCCATCGCCTGTCCATCCAGGCTGACACACACACTTGTGAGTTCCGGGTCCTGTTTCAATGCACTGAGCCTGTATCAGAATACAAAATCACTGCAAAAGTTAAACGCTGATCTATTGTTTGTTAACAAACATTTTGGTCTCTGAGTGGTAACATATAGCAACTGGGAGCAATTATTGGTGTATCCAGAGGTGATGTTTGTGCTCAGATGTGCTATTTTTTTTATTTTTTATATGAAACGTGAAATGTGAATGGCGGTTTTGTTTTGTTAATTGGTATCACTGATCAATGTTTTGCCCCAGATTGCAAGAATGGACATACTTGCAATTTTACCCCTCCTGACATACTGTGTTTACTGGGAAAGTATTCATTCTGGGTGGAGAAACAAGGGTTATCTTGGGAACTGGAGGAACCCTGAAAGTTGGGGGCTGTGAAATGTCTCCAAGGGACCTCTGCAAGTTCAGATATGGTAGTAACTTTCCCAAATCTTCAAATACTTACGTTGACATTGCAAGTCCCTATACTTTCAGTAGCACAGGCCTTTACTTCTCTACAATATGTACCGTCTCCTTCATATCCAGCTTTACAAATACAGCTGTAACATAAAACATGCAGAAATATATGTCAGATAAGTATGAAAGTTATTGTGGTGCTCAAATGGCACCAACTTTCTTTTATAAAGAAAAGTAATAGCTATTAATCTGATTGTTTTCTTTGATAAATCTGGATAAAACTGGGTTAATGGCATTTGACAACATCCTATATTTCAATCCCCTGCGAGAATAGTTTATTCAACATTTACCAGCTGTTATAATAATAAGCTGGTGATCTATTTTTCGCAGAAAGGGGATGCTTTATCAAGGACAGATACAATCACCGTAAGACTAATAGATCAGAACTGGCAGTATAGTACCATTTTATCCAGTGCTAAAAAGTGTGTTGGACAATGGTAGTTTGTGTATGTTTAGAATATTCTTTACACCAACAATGTGGCTTATATCACTGCTACTACAACATTAAATAGAACTCGATATGTTCCATCATTTCTAATAAAATAATGATTAAAACATAAATAAAAAGTATATTCCATTGTGAAGCATTGGACGTTTTCCACAGGGTTCAAACTGAAAGAACACATGGCATCAATAAATAGCATATTATTTTATTGGCATGTTGATGTACTTATTGGACAACCCTTTTATTCTGATTGTACATTTATTCTGGTAAAACATCAATATCATTCAGAGAAGAGAAGTAAATTACCTTAGTGCACCACTGCTGTATTCACAGTCTGCATGCGCATGGCAGAAATTGACTAGAGGCCCGCATGGAGTTGTCTTTTTGTCACAGAACATCCCTGCAAATCCTTCCTTACAGGTCCCGGAGATGCAGCTGCCATCTCCTTTTATTTGGGAATCACATGTTCCGTGGATACACTGACACTCTAGTGCAAAGTGACAAGTAGATGAGTAGGCAGTAATACAACTATATTAAAGAACATTCAGAATCTAAGCTTTCTAACACATTCGGTTGACATTCTTGGTATGCCCATAATGCCCAGAAATATAACCAGCTTTTGACATAAAAATAAATGTTTAAAAAAAAAGTAAAACAAATTTTGGCTATACTATTAATAATCTCCTAGAATAAAGTATTCGCTGGCCAATAATCCCAAGGCTGGGTTAATTACTGCTGGCCATGACTTTGGCCTTCAACTCTTTCAGCTTTAATGGCCAGGTAATGGGCCTGTTCTTCAGTGTTTATTACTTATTTAACTCATCAGGTATGGCTAATAATTGATTACATTTGTTGTTGATTATCTATTTCATTACTGATAAGAGTTGCAGTGCATTGCAAGACCCTGCTTTAATAAATGGCCACTGGAGGACTGAACCTAGTTTAAATCAAGAGGATTTTATTTAAATCTCTACAGAGCCCTCCTATTCCTGCTGAAATGTTTAGCCACTCAATGTATTATTTTATGGTGTACTAAATAAAAATAGCCGTGTTAGTGCAGTTGGGATAGTGCAGAGTAAATGAGCACTTCAATATTAGATGATAACTATTTTATTTGGACTAACAGTACATATTGGAAGACCAGCTTTCCACAGTTCTCTCTCTTTCTCAGGTCAGCAATACTGATTGACAAATATTCCATGAGTTAAACACAGATGTAACAACCAAGATAACAATGGTGTTCTAATGTATTTTTTGTTTTTAGCATCAACAAACATTTGTAAACACTATGGTTTCCCTCTATTCCTGTATGATTGCGTGTATCTGACTGGGAGCTGAGGTCTTCGTGAATATACCATCCAACCTGTTACCAGTGTTTACTGTTGCGTGCTGCGGTCATACCCATCTGCCACTACAAGCTGAATTTTTCAAGAACCATCTTTAAACCACTTGCTGTTTTTTACCTTACTTCTTGTAAGTAGGTCATCTATAAGAGCCAAGTTATCACATTGAACATCATGTTTTATTTAACCTACTGCACTATGATATTGTATATGTTTTCTTTTGGGTGTTCCTGATAACATCGCTCCCTTTCCTGCCCTGGATCCTAACTACTTGTAAGGGAATCAGTGCATATTCCCTGGAAGGTTGAGAATATTTCAGAAACACCTTATAATTTATCTTTATTTATTTTATTCATTTACATTTACTGCTGTTATAGCGCCATTCCAAGTCACTGGGTTTCAAACATCATGTTTGAACAGAATTTGGATGGCCAATTTCCTTAAAAATACAAACATCTGATTGTAAACGTATGTATGTCAAGTGTTAGGCCTCGGCCAGGTAGGGAACGGGAGCGCTGGCGCTTGTGCGCTGCGCCCTGTTCGGACGAGCGATTTGTGGCCGGCTAGGTGCATGCGCGTTTGGGGAGGCGGCCACAACGTCACGGAGCTGGTTCTCCCTCATTGGGCGAACCGCTCACGTGACACGCTTGCGAGCGGCAAATTCAAATTTGATTGCTCGGCAAGCAGCTGAGCGCCGGGCCCGCTCACGCTGGCCACACACATTGTCGCAATGTGCCTCGTCGTGGCGAGCGTGATCGCGCCCGCCCGCTCAGCGACATCCTGGACGAGGCCTTTGTCTTCAAAGCCCAGTTTCTGTGTTATGAACTTGCAATGCTGCTTCAATTTACCTAGTGTACTATTTATTTATTACCCAATAAATTAACTTTTCCTCAAAACAGACAAATCTTGAAAAATATTTATGCAAAAGACAGCAACAAGCATTTTTTGAAAGGAGAGCATTTTTCGTTGCTCCTAGCATTACTTACTTTTATCACACCGCGGCCCATATTTGTTCGTGTCTGAACACGACTGACACATTGATCCTGTAAATTCTTTATCACAAACACAAGTACCATTTCCAGTCATGCCATCCATACACTGGGAGAGAGGAAAAATAATAGCAATTCACACAAGTTAAGGAACATTTAATAATAAGGTACTTATTTTCCAAGGTGCTTCATCTAAACAGTTACAAATAAGTCGTAATTTTTCTACCCGAATTGAACTTTCAGGGATTTGAACCTATGAACATCTACATACTGTAGATGTTACAGTTTGGGGCCTAAAAACATGTCCATGTTTATCAAGCGGCCGTGGTTACAGCCCAGTTATACAACGTTAAACAGCACATTTTCACAACGATGTTTAATATTTGGACAAATCTAAATCTAAAAGTTATCTGATCAATACGTCTGCTATCATTAGCCTGTACATATTTTGACATATCATCAATGATCTTGAGTGATATTGTATTGTGAGCACTGGATTTTGAAATTTTATTCGAATGCATTGTGAAACGTATTCATATTTTAAAGTAAAAAAATATATAGTATTTACATGCACTGATAGGAGAAGAAAAATTGCAGTTAAAATTAAAACTAGCTACCTGTATGTTGACAGAATTTCATTAAAACAAGATGCATGTATTTATCATCAAAATTGTTCACCCACTAATAATGTAGGGAAGGGATGTTGGCAAGTCAGAGCGGTAACTTTGGGATAAGGAGCAGCTCTAAGGGCTGGGTCGATTGGGCAAGGTCGCGACCTCTCTCTTGGGAGGAACGCCGGCTGCAGCCGCAAATCTAAATGCGAGTTGGGCCTTTCCTATAGTTTGCCCCAGCTGGGGCAGTTGCCTCTTCCCTCTCCTCTCCCTCGCAGGGGGGCCTGGCACAACTAACTTAGAACTGGTGCAGAATAGGGGAATCCAACTGTTTAATTAACATCAAAACATGACTTTCAGTGTCCGATATGTGTCACTCCACCGGTGAACTCATTATGCAAATGATTTGTAAAAAATGCATTAATTAGCTCATACTTGCACAATGCTGGCGACAGGAAAAGTTTTCATGCACAAATAGATTTACCTGTCCATTTCCTGAGCATGGGTTGGAAAACCCACCTGGACACGGATTGCATGTTAGGCCATAAAAACCTTTGCAACACTCGGGTACCTGCGTTGGGGTAAGAATAGTAATAATGTGAAGGTGAATTAGAAATGCAACTCATGCCAGATAATGTACCTAAAGTTCACACCTCGACTTCAGAACTCTTTATTTTATCACTGACAATTTTTCACACTTATAAAAATTATATATATTTTTAAAAACCGGATATGCAGCTTCCTTCACACCCTTCTTGTTTTTATTTTCAGTCCCAGAAAACCCCGCAGCTGCATTTAGTTGATTGTCTAAAAGACCCCTTTTTCACTTAACCGAGTGCGTACAGTATATATCTATTTCTCGAGGAAAAGCTTTATAACATTGACGGTTCCTGGGAGATCCCATCATACAGATACTCGACACCGTGAGAAATACATTTACAAATCTCTTTACTTTAAAAGAAATCATAACGGGAGTGCCGGGCCAGAATATTATCATTTTCGGGAAAAACACTAGCCTCTAATATGGGTCATTGTAACGGCAAAGTCAATCATGGTCCTGTTGCGATAACCCAGTTTGGAGCTTAGTGAATCCAGGCGTTAATTTCTTCCCCGAACGATTTGCGATCATTTTCAGCAACAACCTATAGTTCTTGAGGCTAAGGCAAAGCAGCAATAAATTTGGCCTTTCACCAATTGCATGACTCGTTTGCAATACTGTTGAGCAGAGAAAGCTGGTTTGTTATCCTGCTAGGTCATTTCATTAAACAACAAATAAATAAAGCGCAAAAAAATAAGTGATATAAAATAAAATAATTATTTCAAAATGCTGCCTGAACACCAGCGGTCTCCCAAACCGCCAAAAAACACCAATCCAAACCAACAAGTGTTCGTGGCGCAGATTGAAATGTGCAATACAGAGTGCCAATACCCCCAGTGATGAACTAAATCTTGATGACCCCAGAAGAAGTCGTAGGACGAAACATGTTGGGTCTTTTGTGCGTCTGAGGCCACCGTACCAACTCTGAAGATCCAGAGAGGAACCTTATTAGCTGAGGCAGCTGTGACGCGTGAGCCTGACAGAGGAGCCCCAGGACGCGAGTGAGAGCCGTGGACCGGGTAGATCGTGCAGAAGCCAAGCAGCTGATCTGGGAGAGTGGTTGAAGTGCGCCCAGAGTCACTGCATGCTTTTAACCAGCGGGGAGCGTGTGAGTGTTTCCCTCCCCCCTCTGTGCTGTATGTGATTCAAGTAAAGTGTTAATGCACTATTGTCCTTGCATCTGTGTTTCCTTCTGCATATGAGGTCTGGAAGGAGTCCCTATGCCAGACAATTCTTTGGACTATGGGAGAGCAGTACTGTGTGGTATCAGTGTTTAGTTAATCACTGGGGTTAGTGGCACTGTGTATTGCACATTTCAATCTGCACCAGGAACACTTGTTGGTTTGGATTGGTCATATCATTGCTTACCTTAACAGTTGCATTGCAGTACCTAGAACATCCAATGTTTGGATAATCAGACCCCATTATAGTGTACCTGTAGGTACATTTGTGTGTAAAAAGACCCTGAAATTTAGAAACAGAAACTCATGAGAATGAAAAGTAAATAGAATCAATTTAGTACATGCATTTCCCCCAAATGATGTCTAAACGTGCAATACTGTACAGCAGGTATACAAGTTAGTCATTGCAACAGAACTTATCAAACTAACACCTCCTTGATACTGTATATCTGTATGAGTAAAATAGACAAACCTCCCCCTTAATTATTAGTCATTTGAATCTGTTTAGAGTATTTAAGTCAGTCTACCTTGGCTGTGTCATATGGCTGTGTAACATCGTAAGTGTCAGATATAAAGTGTCTGCACAGTTCAAATTGGAGGTGAAGACTACAAGGGGACCTGGATGCGGTCCTTCATCAACAAGCCTGCAACTGTGAGAACTTGGCTTTCTAGATGCTTTGATAATTTTTACATATCTAGATTCAATTTCTAAGCTGCTTGTTAAGCCATTGTGCTACACTGCCCTCCCAGACCTGATTTATACACCTGCTCTTTCAACTCCTCATCTTCTCCAATACCTGGACACTCTCTCCTCATACCTTTCTCTCCCTGCATCTCATTATGTCCTCACTATTGCTTTTTCTGTGTGCTACTTCCTCACTCCTTTGTAAACGTTTCTGTTCTTCCCAACCCCTCCTATCCACATTTCCTCATCTCTCCTTCCCTCCACCTATGCTTGTGCCCATACACTGCACCACTATTTACACACTCTTTCCCAATGACTTCTACACTCAATAAAAAGCACCCCCACAAATCCTATATTCAGCTCCCCTCTCTCTCTACTCCTCCTTCTTGCTGCTGGGGATATCTCTCCTAATCCTGCACCCAGCCATATACACACCTGCTCTGACCCACACCTCCCTGCCACCTCTTTCCCTGGTTTTAACCCATCTAATTTAATATTGACCAACCTTAAAACTCAGGCCTCAAAAGAAGCATCCCAATAGCCTGGACTCGTGGCTACTGTCCCACACCCACAGTCACTCCTACCAACAATTGTGGCCAAGCACTGCCATCTGCTGCACTTATCCCCTCACCTGCTCTCTCTGTAAGTCTCCCATCATACCATTTATATTGTAAGCTCTCCGGGACAGGGATTCCTTTCCTATTGTCTGACTTTGCTGCGATTATTGTATTATTATAATTCCCTGTATTGTATTGTTTTTGTAAAGCACTGAGTACATACATACAGTGCCGCCAACAGGGGGGAGAGACGGGGCAGTTGTCCCGGGTCTGGGGGCTACGGGGGACACGGCCGGCACTGACAGTTGGACCTGACCTCTGGCCGGGCCCCAGCTCCCCAGATTTCCACCCCTGCTGCAGCCTCTCTCCGCTGTTGTTGCAGCCTCCCGTGCAGGCCCCGCCCCAGAAGCTCGACAGCTTGTAGGCACTGCCCAGAAGGCACGCACGTGATGTGCAGCGGAGGAGGTGATGTGAGGTACAAGTGGGGGGAGGAGATGTGGGGTACAAGTGGGGGGAGGAGATGTGAGGTACAAGGGGGGTAGGAGATGTGAGGTATAAGGGGGGTGATGTGAGGTACAAGGGGGTGTGAGAGGTACAACGGGGGGTGAGAGGTACAAGGGGGGTTGAGAGGTACAAGAGGGGGTGAGAAGTACAAGGGTGGGGTGTGCAAGGTACAAGGGGGGGGTGAGGTACAAGAGGGGTGGAGTGAGGTACAAGGGGTGGGGTGAGGTACAAAGAGGGGTGTGAGGTACAATAGGGGGGGTGAGGTACAAGGGGTGGTACATACATACCATGCCGCCAAAGGGGGGGAGAGACGGGCAGTTGTCCCGGAGGCTGCGGAGGACCCGGCCAGCACTGACAGTTGGACCTGACCTCTGGCCGGGCTCCAGCTCCCCAGATTTCCACCCCTGCTGCAGCCTCTCTCCACTGTTGTTGCAGCCTCCCGTGCAGGCCCCGCCCCAGAAGTTCGACAGCTTGTAGGCACTGCCCAGAAGGCGCGCGCGTGATGTGCAGCAGAGGAGTTGATGTGAGGTACAAGTGGGGTGAGGAGATGTGAGGTACAAGTGGGGGGAGAAGATGTGAGGTACAAGTGGGAGGAGATGTGAGGTACAAGTGGGGGAGGAGATGTGAGGTACAAGTGTTGGGAGAAGATGTGAGGTACAAGTGGGGGGAGAAGATGTGAGGTACAAGTGGGAGGAGATGTGAGGTACAAGTGGGGGAGGAGATGTGAGGTACAAGTGTTGGGAGAAGATGTGAGGTACAAGTGGGGGGAGAAGATGTGAGGTACAAGTGGGAGGAGATGTGAGGTACAAGTGGGGGAGGAGATGTGAGGTACAAGTGTTGGGAGAAGATGTGAGGTACAAGTGGGGGGAGAAGATGTGAGGTACAAGTGGGATGAAAAATAGGTTGTGAAATAAGAATGATAACAATAGTGAAAAAAGATTGAAAAATGAATTATAGAAGAAAAAAGAACCACAACAAATACAGGGAGAAAAAATCTATAGAAGGAATAATTCGTGATGAGCGGGGACCCAGTAGATAATAAAATGAACAAGAAATATACAAAAATGTCTATCAAAGAAACAGTGTGTGGGGAGACAGTGTGGGCCCCTCGTTACAAATGGTTTGTGAAAAAAGATAAATGTAAGATTGAAAACTGCGGAGCAGCGGCTAAACTAAGGCATTCTCAAGAAAGAAGAATAAAAATAAAAATGGAATCGTGAGAAATGGACAAAAAAAAAAAAGGAAAATAAAAAAAAGGGTTGGAAAAGGAACTTGTCTGGGATGGAAAGGAGAATAAAAAAAACTGCGAGAGGAGGAAAGGAGAAGAAAAGAAAGGGAAAAGGGGGAGGAGCTAGACCGGGCGGGAGGGATGGAAGAATGGGAAAGGGAATGTGAATGAGATGTAGGGTGGAGTGAAGATGACATGTAGTGTATTGTTTGTTGTAAAGCACTGAGACATAATACAAGTGCCGCCAAACAGGGGGAGAGACGGGGCAGTGTGTCGGTCTGGGGGCACGTGGGACACCGGCCGGCACTGACAGTTTGGACCTGACCTCTGCCGGGGCCCCAGCTCCCCAGATTTCCACCCCTGCTGCAGCCTCTCTCCGCTGTGTTGCAGCCTCCGTGCAGGCCCCGCCCCAGAAGCTCGACAGCTTGTAGCACCTGCCCAGAAGGCACGCACGTGTGTGCAGCGGAGGAGGTGATGAGGTACAGTGGGGGGGGAGATGTGGGGTACAAGTGGGGGAGGAGATGTAGGTACAAGGGGTAGGAGATGTGAGGTATAAGGGGGGTGATGTTGGTACAAGGGGGTGTAGAGGTACAACGGGTGAGGGTACAAGCAGGGGGGTTGAGAGGTACAAGAGGGGGTTGAGAGTACAAGTGTGGGGTGTGCAAGGTTACAAGAGGGTGGGGTGAGGTACTCAAGGTGGTGGAGTTAGTCAAGGTGGGGTGAGGTACAAGAGGGTGTGAGTACTAGGGGGGTGTACAAGGGGTGGTACATACATACCATGCCGCCAAAGGGGGGGGAGACGGGCAGTTGTCCCGGAGCTCGGAGGACCCGCCAGCACTGACAGTTGGACCTGACCTCTGGCCGGCCTCCAGCTCCCCAGATTTCCACCCCTGCTGCAGCCTCTCTCCACTGTTGTTGCAGCCTCCCGTGCAGCCCCGCCCCAGAAGTTCGACAGCTTGTAGGCACTGCCCAGAAGGCCCGCCCGTGATGTGCAGCAGAGGAGTTGATGTGAGGTACAAGTGGGGTGAGGAGATGTGAGGTACAAGTGGGGGGAGAAATGATGAGGTACAAGTGGGAGGAGATGTGAGGTACAAGTGGGGAGGAGAATGTGAGGTACAGTGTTGGGAGAAGATGTGAGGTACAAGTGGGGGAGGAAGCATGTGAGGTACAAGTGGGAGGAGATGTGAGGTCAGAGGGGGGTAGGAGATTGGTGAG
>CM071571.1:104074468-104093934 GCA_036426205.1 Ascaphus truei | reverse complement strand
TAGGAGATGTGAGGTACAAGCGGGGGTGATGTGAGGTACAAGGGGGGTGATGTGAGGTACAAGGGGGTGTGAGAGGTACAAAGGAGGGTGAGAGGTACAAGGGGGGGTGAGAGGTACAAGGGTAGGGGGTGCGAGGTACAAAGGGGGGTGAGGTACAAGAGGGGTGGAGTGAGGTATAAGGGGTGGGGTGAGGTACAAGGGGGGCGTGAGGTACAATAGGGGGGATGAGGTACAAGGGGGGGTGAGGTACAAGGGGGGGAGGTGATGTAAGATACAAGGGTGTGTGTGTGTTGCATTTTATGTGTGTGTGTTGCATTTTGTGTGTGGGAGTGGGGGCAATTATTGTGGGGGAGATTTAGGGAGCGGGATTGAATGAAAGGGGGGTAATTAAGTGATAGCGGAGAGAGGGGGTGGAAGAAGGAGATGGGGAGAGTTAGAGAAATACACGTGGAGAGGAGAAAATAGAGGAGGTGGCTCATGAGGGTGTGAACGGCAGGGGCTCGCAAGGCCACCGACACGTGGGAAGGCTCCGGTCTAAACTCTAGTCCTGGGCCCCATGAAATCTGTCGGCAGCCCTGCATACATACATACTGTACATACAAAATTATACATGGCAACAAGGGCACGTGTTAGAAAAGTACATGGCAGATTCCACCAGACAAGGAAACGTTCCTCCTCTGTTGGTTTGTGGGGTACTCGATACAACGCTGGGATATTGTAACATCATCCCATTTTCACAAATCAGTAACCATACATATGTTTAAATTTGTGATACGTAACAACTAAAATAGCTAAAAATATTACCAGCTGTGCATGCATACTTTTGTTTTGTATTTCAAGGTGGATTCAACAGTCATCAGTATATGTGAAATTATATTATCTTGGGGAGCAAAAATAATACAAGAAAAGTGAATCTTACTGTAGGGGTTGACCCTTCCGGACATGTACTCAAATAGACCCTTCCACACGACATACAAGTACCCTACAATGAGAGGACATCATGTTACATTTATTCCAAATGAGTCACCGTGAGGCTGTTGATATATAGGGGCCTATTCTATAAGGCTTCGTTAAAAAAAATATCGCTGGGCCGGTTACACCGCCAGTTTTCTGAGCGTTGCTATCACGGTATTCACAAAGCCTCGATTACCTGGGATAGCAAAATTCCCAAACCTGGCGAGTAGCCGGCGACGTGATAATCGCCTCTCTCAAAAGGGCTCACCCGGCGATCTGGCCCAGCTGCATAGAGAGCTGCACAGAGAGAGCCGCCTCTCCCTGCGCATGTTCCAGCTGCATAGAGAGCTGCACAGAGAGAGCCGCCTCTCCCTGCGCATGTTCCAGCTGCATAGAGAGTGCCAGAGAGAGCCGCCTCCTGCGCATGTTCCAGCTGCATAGAGAGCTGCACAGAGAGAGCCGCCTCTCCCTGCGCATGTTCCAGCTGCATAGAGAGCTGCACAGAGAGAGCCGCCTCTCCCTGGCATGTTCCAGCTGCATAGAGAGCTGCCCACGAGAGAGCCGCCTGCGTCCCTGCGCAGTTTCAGCCTGCTTATGATGTCAGTCACTGGGAGGCCTTCGCGCATGAGTCCAGCTGCATAAGCTGGCAGGAGAGCGCCTCTCCCTGCGCATGTTCCAGCTGCATAGAGAGCGACAAGAGGAGAGCCGCCTCTCCCTGCGCATGTTCCAGCTGCATAGAGAGCTGCACAGAGAGAGCCGCCTCTCCCTGCGCATGTTCCAGCTGCATAGAGAGCTGCACGGAGAGAGCCGCCTCTCCCTGCGCATGTTCCAGCTGCATAGAGAGCTGCACAGAGAGAGCCGCCAACCCTGCGCATGTTCAAGCTGCATAGAGAGCTGCACAGAGAGAGCCGCCTCTCCTGCGCATGTTCCAGCTGCATAGAGAGGCTGCACAGAGAGAGCCGCCTTCCCTGCGCATGTTCCAGCTGCATAGGAGCTGCACGAGAGAGCCGCCTCTCCCTGCGCATGTTCCAGCTGCATAGAGAGCTGCAAGAAGAGAGCCCGCCTCTCCCTGCGCATGTTCCAGCTGCATAGAGAGCTGCACAGAGAGAGCCGCCCTCCCTGCGCCATGTCCAGCTGCATAGAGAGCTGCACAGAGAGAGCCGCTCTCCCTGCGCATGTTCCCAGTGCATAGAGAGCTGCACAGAGAGAGCCCGCCTCTCTCCTGCGCATGTTACAGACTGCATAGAGAGCTGCACAGAGAGAGCCGCCTCTCCCTGCGCATGTTCCAGCTGCAGAGAGAGCTGCACAGAGAGAGCCGCCTCTCCCTGCACATATCCCGCCAGCGATCGCAGGGTTTTAATATAAATGTGAATACTAGTTTACGTGCGCAGGGGGTCTCCGGAGCAGAACCGCGTTGATTTGAGGTCCAGGGACCCCCTGCTTCCAAAGATACAGGTCCCGTTATGGGGTGCCGGTATCTCCTATGCATTTAAATGTCCCGAGTCAAGTGACTGTGGGAATAAAATGCATAGGAGATACCGGCACCCCATAACAGGACATGTATCTTTGGAAGCAGGGGGTCCCTGGACCTCAAACCAACGCGGTTCTGCTCCGGAGACCCCCTGCGCACGTAAACTAGTATTAAAAACATTATTAAAAAAGCTTCATTACCTTAGTGGCAATGAAGGGGTTAACCACCAGTGGTCGGTTTATTGTGGGTAGTGGGGGTGGGTGAAGTTGGTATTTGGCCCTTGATGAGTGTTTATACCTACCGGGTGGGTAACGGGAGGGGTTAACCCCTTCATTACCTTAGCGGTATTAACCTCAAAGTTAATGAAGGGGTTAACTCCACCCGCAACCCCCCCGCAAGGCCTAAACACCCACCAAGGGCCAAATACCACCTTCACCCACCTCCGCTACCCACAATAAACATGGCACTGGTAGTTAACCCCTTCATTGCCTTAGCGGTCAGCCGCTAAGGTAATGAAGTTGCCTGTAAATGCATTTTTATTGCATGCGATTCATGCCGGGGGTCTCCAGTGCTGATATTAATGGGTATCAGCTCCGTAGACTCCCGGCATCAATCCGATGCAGGAAAAAAGCATTTTTTCTTCTAAATCCTCTCTCGCCGTCTTCTCAGTAGGTTGTCACCAGCCTCACGCCAACTTTTCCTGGCATGAGGATTTTGGGAGAAACTCTCCATTCTAGAGCCGCGATTAGCCTCGAAGCTACAAGAATTGCACGAGTTTTAAAACCTGCCAATAAGGGGCTTATCGATGCTCACCCGGCGATGTGTTTTGGACGGCTGAAAAAATTGGCGATTCATGTCTTATCGCCCACTTATCGAGGCTTACAGAAGAGCAGTAGACATTTTGGCCGAAAAAGGCCTCGATTAGGGGGTTATCAAAGCTTATAGAATAGGCCCCATAGTAGCAGAGCTATAAACTTATAATAGTAAAACAAAGCAACAACGGATATTTTGATTTGCATTCAAATATGCAGTAGTAAAATGAGACTGTGTAGAGTAATAATAAAAGGCAACTTACAAAGTAAGGGTGGGAACTTGTACAGATTTTTATTTTGGCACTAAAAATGTTCATGCTTTCAATTTTATTTAAAATATGAATAAAACCTCAAAAGAATCAGGAAAACCTTTTAGCGATCATTTTCAAACGTCAAACATTTTTTGCTAAAATTGGGTGAGTTTTTAATTTGTCAACTTAAAAGTCTCCCAGTTTTGTTGTTGTTTTTTTTTTTTTTTTTTTTTACAAACAATAAAAAACCTTGCATTTGAGGATGAACTTTTCTTGTGTTTTTTCTTGAATTTTGCTCTGATTTGAAAATCCTTTCATTTTAGAAGCCATGAACAGTCCCATTATTAATGGAAAGTTGTACTACATTTTAAGTATGCAGCGGTCATTAAAAAATATACAATTTGGCTCATTACAATCTACAATTATTCAATTTAGATATACCTCGATAAAAAAAAGTTTACAGCAGTTTAAATATTTATAAAGTAACATTGCATGAGGGCCAACTGATCTAAATCTAGTGACAAGTTCTAACTTATAAACATGTTCCTTTTATTAATAAATGCAGAAATTCCCATACCAGCTTTAATTCACTTTTAGATTTGTCACATCTGTGTGGCAGAATAGGCAGTATGGACGGTGGAATAAGGACGCCATCCAGAGTATAAATACGACCATTCTTTGCTGCAACATCAGCTTCTTCCACCTTTTGCCCATTCACTAGGATCTGACCCTTTAGAGGAATAAAATATATTCATGACATATTACAGCGTATAACAGTTAGTAACGGAGTTCAAAAGCAATTGATTCTTCCTCAGTACTGATTTATATTGTATTATGGTCATGTTAATTGACTTGTGGTTGCAAATATGAGGTGAAGAGTTGTGATGCTAATATAGAAAAACATGCAGTGTATGCCTACCTCTGACATGTAGACTAGCTACATGTGTCTACTACAGAAAACCACGCACACAGCTCAATTGTCATAAAGACAAGAAAGAACATAATGTGTACTGTGTGTGAGAGCAATTTAGTGCAATAAAAGTGTTCTATTATTTCTGACCTAACAAAGAGTAATAATTGACATGTCTTTTGTTTCATGTTCCTGGAGACCTTTTTGTCTTCTATACGTTGTCTTACACCTGCTTAGCCCTGTGTGAATTGGTTCTCTGTGCTTCTGGTACCTCTTAATTTAATGGTTGTGCATGCATATTCATATCTCATACGTAGAAAAGATGAAGTACAGTATTATTATTATCATTATTTTATTGCAAGTATGTCAACAATGCAGTGCTTTGCTGGCTCTGCCACTCAACCACAGTCAATTGGTTAAGCTAATACAACAATACTTTGACTTTTATTAAATCCAGCTTTTCATCAAATTGTAAAAGTTAAGTTAAATAATCACTTTGCGCAGAACGGTTGCATAATTTTATCACTTACATTGCTGGTTGTGTTGAAATAGATAAGCTGGTTTGCCATGGTCATGATGTGTCTAGATGAGATAAGGTTTGCAACATCCAACTATGTACAGTAAGCAAAACAAAAAGGTTAATACTGCTTTTCGTATTGTAATTATTGCAAGTATTTTGTGTACTTTGAGGTAGCTATTTGGGAATATACTTTATATTAACACAAAAGTGAAGCAATTCTGGAGCACAATAACTGCACCAGATTTCTCAGAACCAAGCGGTAGATCCTCAGAAGTGCGCTAAATAAGGGCAAATAACTTTAATTGACCTAATTAGGTAACAGACGTTATTTTTCCTCCATTTAACATGGATCATCAAATCTAATCATATGCCTAAATAACCTCCATTAGCAAAACTACCATCGTTATCTTACCTGTGTTTCCCAATACACTGCGCATGCGCATTGGTCAAACTTTAAGGCGCGTTAATAAGTTAGCGTTATTAACAGAGATTTTCATGTGTTTCCAAAAGCTAAATCAAATTGTGTTAAATATTAGAAATGCATCATTTTTATAATTAACGTTTGACTTAATTATATGGTATATAATGTAATAATAACTGTATAAAGTATGGGTGTACAATAATGTATATCCATACATACCTCTAATGTCCATCCTTCATTTATTTTAATTGTACATTAATATAAATGAAATATTAATTGATATTGTTGAGCTATGTGTGGATATACATTATTGTACACCCATACTTTATACAGTTATTATTACATTATATACCACATTGGCTCTCACGAACATATCACTTCAATCAACAAAAAATATAATACATTTTATGATATGTTTCAGACATTTATATGATCCATAATATATATCTTTGTATGACACATGTAACTTTTTGTAATGAAAAGGTTAAGTCCTATACTCATTACCTTGCTTTTAGGCTACTCCCAGAAATGACTCAATGATAAGAAGGGTCTGGATGTGAGTAACAGCAGCTTTTGTAAGGTGCTAAGTATCGTAGGGTTATTATCATGTGCTAACAGGAACGGAGGTCTGAAGATCTCTGTAGTTAGGTAAACTGCTCATAACCGCATGATCTGCATATGAGCCAACAAAACGTCTGTTAAAATGTAAGCATCCTTTATTTTTAAGGAAAATGCCAGGACATCGTTGCACTAAGTACCTTTGGGGATATGCGTTACGGATACAGATACGTTAAATTGAGATAACGGAAGATTAACAAAATTAGCGACCTTCTGAGGATCGTCCCCCAAGTACCATGTACATCAATAGTATTTCTTCTTTGCTACATCTTGCCAGTTTGTGCCCCAGAGTTGCTCCATTTTTCTTGAATTCAGAGAATCCTGTGTGTCAACTGTGTTTTTTGCCAACAAACTGATGCTGAGAGAAGAATTATAAACCAGTATCTCTTAGTATCAAGTAACCTTATTTAGTGTTTACATCTGTGATGGATTTGGGAGTAGTCCTAATAAATGGAAGAGGTGGGAAGAATGATGCAATGCACATATACCATGTTCTCTTGTTAGCAGAGCTGAGTGCAATGTAAAAAAGGAACGTGCTCACCACGGTGCTTATATTTAGCCGATGTGCAGTAAATGGCAGTAGTTGTATTGGTCCCAGAAAGAGTAAGATACTATGTAGGCTCTGATACCGTTTGGTCTATTTCTATATCATTTCTATTCACTGTTGGCCACCCTGGTGCACCCCTGATATCATTTTGGCTGAGCGCATGGGGCTCCGTTTTTCTATTTTAATAGACCAACATATAATCATACAAGTTTCTCTAGGGTACAAGCTTTCGCGAATGGAGGGGTCATCAGATGGAGAGTCTCAAAAGCTTATGCACTAGAAATCCTTATTAGTTTGTCTTATACAAGGATGCACACTTTTTATACATACAGTAGCTCACTCTGTACTTTACACACAGAAAGGTGCATGACCTGATTAAAAGTGACACTGTAGCAAAATATATATTTGATAATAACGTTGTCTGGATGGGTACGGTTTTATTACATCTCTTGTATACTTTCGTTACCCCTAATTAGTGACTTTGATAAATAACCCTAATTATTTTTTATTTATTAATGGTTGAAGTATCAGGAAAATGTAGCTCGATTGCTGGAAGATGAAGCCCAGTATTTTTTAAATAGAGGTTAATTTATTCTATTAAAGAACTCCTTTTGAAAATAGTTTTCTTTTTTCCGAATCCCATTAAGATGACAATATTAAAAAGAAATACACAATTTGTGGTTGTAATTACCAGATTCTATGGTTCCAAAATGATTAACAAATGTGTATTACTAAAAGGTTAGTGAAATGCTGTCCTATTAGCTGCCCATGTATTTCAAGTGCTGTAAGAAATCAGATTGTAAACCAACCTCAGAAGTGACAATATGGTATCGCATGAGTTCCAGAAGCTTCCGAGAGCCCTGTGGAAATGAACAAAGTAAAAACATATGAAAGAGGCCGCAATATTCTCAAGCATTTTAAAACTTTAGGTATGGGACTAGCCAGAATCCTATCTTCTCTGCTTACAGTATTAATTAGAAATATCCTCCCAAACGGTTTATTCCTCCTGACACCTTCACTACCTATCAAGCGTCAACACATACATATAGGACAAGAAACCACGGCCTATCAAAGGTCAGTTATAGTCTCAGTTATACAGCACTATATTAAGTCGTCAAATATCAGCTGACCTTACATTTATTCACTCACATTGCTGTGCGGGTTTTGATGTAGGCAAAGTGCTGGAAGGAAGATATTTAGGATCCAGCCACTTCTTAGGGTTGTCCTCACCTGGGGGCTAATTTAATGGGCTGCTGCCTTAAGGCAGATCGAGCAGTTCCCTAGAGCAATGATTTTCAACCGGGGATCCGCGAGCACCCCTCAGGGGTTCCGTGGCTGCAAGAGGGGGAGAGCTGGGACAACTGTGTGTGTGTGTGTGTAAGTGAGAGGGGGAGAGTAAGTGTGTAGGTGTGAGGGGGAGAGTAAGTGTGTGTGTCTGTGTGTGAGAGTATGTGTGTGTGTGTGTGTGTGTGTGAGAGAGTATGTGTGTGTGTGTGAAAGGGGGAGAGTATGTGTGTGTGGGAGAGGGGGAGAGTATGTGTGTGTGTGTGTGTGTGAGAGGTGGAGAGTATGTGTGAGAGAGTGTGTGTGAGAGGGGGAGTGTGTGTATGTGTGTGTGTGAGAGGGGGGAATGTGTGTGTGTGTGTGTGTGAGAGAGAGAGGGTGTTTGTGTGTGGGGGGGAGAGCGTATGTGTGTGAAAGAGAGGGTGTGTGTGTGTGTGAGAGAGAGAGGGTGTATGTGTGTGTGTGAGGGGGACTGTGTGTAAGAGAGAGGGTGAGTGTGTGTATGAGAGAGAGAGGATGTGTGTGTGAGAGAGAGGGTGTGTGTGTGTGTGTACACTGGCGACACACTTTATTCGAGCTCGGCTAGTCCCACGAATTCGGGTATACCCGGGTGTATTGAGGTTTGTGACTGTTTTCTGCCCGAGTGCATTGAGGTATTTTCCAGGCAGGGATTGAAGCATTTTATTCCCCCTGGCTGCAATACTGCACAGTACATATATATATACTGCATTACAATTCATGAATTTATGCCATCTGGTAGACACGCGAAGCATTGCAGCCTATTAAATCCTAATCATTATCATTTAACAGATCAGCCGCCCATCAGCCAGGCATGAACCCAGGCTGGGAAGGCAAATGCAACGGGGCTTGTTAGAGGTGAGGAGCGGCGCATTCCAGGTATCTGCCAGGTACATACCGGGTATTTGCTCGAATAAAGTGTGTCGGTGCAGTATGTGTGTAACGAGTGTGTTAGTTAGCGCTCCAGAAAAGATATTTTATTTTTGTTTTATGCTCTGTGACAATAAAACTAATAACAGATCCTTACGTTTCCTGCCTTTCGTATGAGAACAAAGATCCCGCAAAGTGGCTGAGCTGTCACAAGGTGCAGACATTCATGTCCATATTTTCTAAGCAGCCTTTTGCTGTACGAAACCCTACAGCTTATTTTCTTGAATGTCCTCCAGCACCAGAAGTTGTTTTATGGAAGAAGACTGCTTAGTAAATATAGTCCTCAATATAGGTCCTCAACCACCTCAATAGGCCGTAAGAGCCTCTATTTACAAAGCAGTGCTATTTCACAAGATACCTTATGTCCCATCCATTTGACTGGATCATAAGGTTTCTTCGGGAGATGGTAGGGTTCTTGTGCAGTAACTGCTCAGTAAATATAGCCCACTGTGTTTTACTGTAGGTGCCAAAAGTATTTTTATGGAATAGCATATCTTAGTAAGTAGGATTCGATGGTCCATAATTACTAAGCAGTGATTTGACTAAATATGGGCGACCAAGGTCACAGTGGAGCAGTAGATGTAGCTTATCTAGATTTTAGTAAGGCCTTTGACACTGTCCCACATAGAAGACTGATAAACAAGTGGCAATGCTTGGACTTGGAGATTGGTTGGAGGTTGTTCAATGTATGACATTAGTTGGAGGAAAGGCAGCAGGGAGTTGTGAAGTACAGATGTAACACCATTCAACTGCACCCTGCGAGTCTCTTGGATTTGGTAGACCGCATGCCCAAGGGCGGCCGTAATCATGGACAAGTGCGTAAGTGCATCATGGCCCAGCGCAGGGTGAATTTCCCATAATAATTAATGCAGGGGGTCCCTGCGACGGTAGGGGGGGGGTAACCAGGCTCTCAAATAAAGGTTTAAGCCTGTTTGGTTACCCCTGATCTGTAATAAGTGTTAAAGAAGAGTCAGCTCTTGAGCCCAGTAATGTGTAATGCATAAAATGTATTGTGCGACAATAAAGGATTGTATTTGTTTTTGCCTTTCCAGGGATGCCAGCGATCAGGGATGGCTAGGGTATGAGTTTCAAGGGGTGTTTGCAGAGAAAGTGTTGTCAGAATGTGTCTAGGTAGTCAGGGTCCAGAGATGCTGGCCACCCCAAAAATGTACCCGAGAATCATGCCTGATTCCTGGATACATGTAGGCACATTGTCCCGGCAATATCTCCCCTTGGAAACGCTTGCACAACTCACCGCTAGGGTTCCCTGCTTCAGCACAGCCCAGAATGGTAAATGGGGCAAAGGGATGAAAAGTGTCCCTGTAACTGTGAGGGGTCCGTAGGTTAAGGGGGATACCAGTTACTGCCCAGATCACCCATAACCTATATAGGGGTTCATGGATTCTCCAACCATAGACAAGGTTGTGAGGGGACTCTTCCCAAAACGAGCGAGTTGCTGCCAGCGATAGGAAGGACCCTGTGAAAAGGCCTAAACCGGCGATTCGTTTCTGCTGCAGAGAGAGTGGCTCTGAGAGAGCAGCCTCTGGCAGCGAAAATTTCACCCGAAAATTATTTATTTTAATGAAGTCAGTCCAATGTAATGTTTCTAAAGGTATGACAGTAAATAACCAAATTAGCGTTTATTGCAGTATAGAATTTAGTTTGCCTCTCCCAAGCAATCTGCCTCCCATAAGTAAGGAAATTGCGGGATGGAAAAAAACATTAGAAATAAATATATGAGAGCAAGCAAACGTATACACTATTCATTACTATGTGATTCTCATCATGTTGGCCATGCATTTGGGCAACACCTCCTCATCAATATTATAATTTAAAGCAGCAGTCCAAGCTGCCATTTAAAAAAAAAATATATATATATAATTTTTTCCCCTTTATGTGCATCAATACAATCCACACAATGATAAGTGATTAGCTAAGTTGCCGATCGATCCGTTCTCCTGTGATCAATTAGCGAAGATTCGGCTCAGTGGTTCACTTAATGGCTGTCTGTGCAGCAGAAGAGGACCAAAGATGCAAAGTTCTGTGGGGAAGATCATGTGACCAGGCAGTCACTAGATACAATTGCTGCACTGCTAGAGCGAGGGCAGGGCTCAAAAAGGGGTGTGCCAAAGTCTGTTACAGAAGAGGGAGGGGATGTGACTTTGTAAATGGTTGCTATAGAAACAAAAAATGCTTGTTACATTATAATACATTAAAAATGTAATTCAGAGTTGTTTTAAAAAATAAGAAAAAATGCTACAAGTATTTTCTCATAGTACAAAACTGATTTATTAATAAAACAAACACACACGTAAGATATTGCTTGATCTGCAGCTTTAAATAGGTTACGAAAGTATATTCTTATTTTTTCAATGAGACACTAATTGGTTATTTTTATTCTGTCTCCGTCTGAAGTAAACAGCAAATGAAAATAACCAGTGTGAGCACATTCACATGTCTCAAACAGGTCGGCAACCCTGGCCTTTACCACTACTGTATCTCTTAGCACATATATGATCACATTGACCTTGCTTCTCAGCTCTGTTCTATCCTGACTTCCTACTGAAAAACATTACAGATACCAAAGGGGCCCTTCAAAATGTATTAGTATACCAGTGTGTAAGCTCTTCTGCAACTAGACATCAGTAGTACTGAGCTAAAACAAACACTACCAGAATGGTAGCGTAGACATACAATATTAATGATGTGCCAGCAATGTCATATGCTTTCTGTATAATGACAATTTGTTTGCAGTCATTAGCAAGGGGCAACATTACCATTTATTCATCAAGAAAAGAAAATATGACATTGGCATGATGCAAAGTACAGTATGTAAGACAAAGCCGGACATATGTTCATTTTACTTAACCAAAATACCCAATCAATTGATCCATTTTTGAAGGCTTAAAAGTTAAGAACTTTTCAGTACATTTTCTAACTGAAAAAACATGGCAAAAAATTGGGAGCGGTCTCGGACAAATTTGCACATCTCTATTAATAATTTATCAATTACTGTATTGTACACACTATTATTGATGATATAGAAAGATATATGGTGAAGTGGGTTCAAAAATAGATCCACAGGTAGATATGGTAAGATATGACTTCACATACTTTTACTCTGTGCCCAGGACATACTTGAAAACGAGAGGTAACTCTCAGTGTATTACTTCCTGGTAAAACATTTTATAAATAAATAGATAGAGTGCCTTGACCATAGGCACTAAATAGTTATCTTTTGTGGTCCGTCTCATATTCTTGTCTCTCCACAGACGTTTCCGCTTGTAAATAAACAGAGCAGCCTCATATTTATTAAAGTTTAAAAGGGATAATTCCCGAACAACTCACAAAGTGCCAGGCCTTTCACACTTTGTACAGAATTTAACTGTAAAGGAGCCACTGGTGCCAGTGCGGAAAGGAATCCCCGTTTCTCGTGTATCAGTCTCTGCCATCGTTTGATGTGACTTCCGGGATTCACTGTCCACCTCTGCTTCCTGTCCTCAGTCACCCTATGCATTTTACAGGTAGCACCTGTTTCCTCAGGGGCTGTGAAATGCGTAGGGTGACGGAGGACCTGTTTTTTAAGGTTGTGCTTTTTTTTCGGTATCATCAATTTCTTGGACTTGGAACAGTCTCCATCCAGCAGCACCCACAACAATTGTTTAGTTTAGGAATTTAGAAAATGTACATTTAGATAGGTATATCACTGTATATTAGAGTGGTTAGCGCTCATCCTTGTGTTTTTTTGTATCAAAACTCTGCTATTATTATTTCACAGATTTAACTTTGATATTTAAACATATCTTACATTTCTATTGCTCTCAAGAGTTGGTTCCACACATTCAATGGTCTTATCAATAATATGTATGACCCCATTGAAAGCAATTATGTTTTGCTCTAGGACTTTCACTCTCTTCTTACTTCCACGAATCCTTATTTGGAATGGATTTTTCTAGAAAGACATAGACAGAGATATTAAAATCAGAGAATCACAGTTTTCTCGTATTGCAGTTTCACTTAAGATTCTGACTTCTTGGGGGTGGAGTGTATGGTCCACAAGGGAGCTCACTTAGGGACAGGTCTACAAAGCTCTACCAGGGCTCGTAACATCATGTTAGCAAAACCAGTAATGGATGTTATTTTCCCTGAGATTAACGCATAACCACAGAGCTAATAGCTATGCAAAAACAGCCATTGTATATCTCATCTATCTATCGATCTTATCGATCTTATCTATCTTATCGATCTTATCTAATCCATCACACTGTCATAAAAAAGCAAGTGCACGAATCAGAATAATAAAATATAAAAATACTTCACCCAAACCAAATTGGTACAAGAAGACGCTTTAATATGATGGAAGGTGGTCTTTTTGATTTTGGTTTGGGTGAAATCTGTATATGCGCATGCGTGTACGCACACGTCTCTCTGATCACACACACACACACACACACACACACACACACACACACACACACACAGTATGTGTGCTCATTTTTGCATGTCATTTCCCATAATCCCTTGCTGCAGTAGAAGCACTGTATGCTAGGTGATAATGGTGAAAAGCAGGGTTGCAGACCTGTCTAAGAAGTGAACGTGTTCACAAGTAATATATATATATATATATACCCCACCTTTCACCATTATCACTCAGCACACAGCACTTCCACTGCAGCAATATATATAAAAAAAGGGACAAAAACCCTCCACAGTAAAGCATATAGCAAATGGAAATATTACTGTATGCTCCTTTGCGTGTCTTAGACAGGTCTGCAACCCCGCCTTTCACCATTATCACTCAGCACTTCCACTGCAGCAATATATATATATACCTTGTGACAAGCTTTGATGAGTGAGTGCACCAGCATTCCAATCTCCTTACATGAAATGACTACACACTGTACTTAGTAACTCTCCAAGGAGAATGTCTGCACATTTCATGGTTGCTGCAACAGGAATGGTGTACCCAGGCCTATCAATAATGATTCCATAGGATCTCTAAACCTTTCTGAGATTTGTTACCAGTTGATGCATTTTTTATGAATGCACTGAGAATTTGTATCCTTTTTTTTTCATTTTCTTTCCACATTCCATAAGCTGGCCGAAGTCTCACCAGAAAAAAAGTATTGATCAGATGTGTGATTCTACGGGAGATGGATGCTTTATGGAAACACTTAAACAAGAGGTCAAACTCTTTTGTCACCACAAAAACAGAAAGGCCAGCGCATCATACAAAATGACACAACATATAGTGCAATACCTCAGTGCTTATCTGCTCATGAAAAGGGTCATTTAGTTAAACCCTTTGGCCAAAAGGTTATACGCCTGCAGCCACTTCACGGCATGCCCAATCTGCAGGTCCTAACACTACCTGGCACAATTCTCATGTACCTCTCTTTTCTGCTGGAGGGAGAAAGACCATACTGGGTCTGTGATACACAGGATCATGATAAAAACCGCTAATTGGGAAGTGGGGCGGGGCGAGCTTTAAACCATGGGGAGGAGGTGCCACACCTCCAAGCAAGAACAGCTGCATAACCCATCAAGCTTCAGAACCCCAAAACCATTCAGACACCACTTTCCAAAGGTTTCTGTTATATTTACATTGTACATATTGTGGGATGCCCCACTTCAGTGACCCGCAAAGTTTTCCTCAGAGTCTAGTAGCCCCACCAAATGTATAAAATAACTGATGATTTGCAAATACAAATAAAATATGCATTTGAATAGGTTATTAATTGGTTGTCCCAAAAAGATGGTCTGGGCCTGGAGGAAACAAATCCAATTAGTAAAAGATGGTGGCTGTTTAGTATAGCAAAGAAGAACCATTGCAGTGCTATTGTGTTACAACTTGTTACACACGTAACAGGAGCATTCCATATACAGTAACAGGAGCATTCCATATACAGTAACAGGAGCATTCCATATACAGTAACAGGAGCATTCTGTGTAACAGGAGCATTCTGTATAACAGGAGCATTCTGTATAACAGGAGCATTCTGTATAACAGGAGCAGTCTGTATAACAGGAGCATTCTGTATAACAGGAGCATACTGTATAACAGTAGCATTCTGTATAACAGGAGCAGTCTGTATAACAGGAGCATTCTGTATAACAGGAGCATACTATATACAGGCATACCCCGCATTAGCGTACGCAATGGGACCGAAGCATGTATGTAAAGTGAAAATGTACTTAAAGTGAAGCACTGCCTTTTCCCCACTTATCGATGCATGTACTGTACTGCAATCGTCCTACACGTGCATAACTGATGTAAATAACGCATTTGTAACAGGCTCTATAGTCTCCCCGCTTGCGCACAGCTTCGGTACAGGTAGGGATCTGGTATTGCTGTTCAGGACGTGACGACAGGCGCATGCGTGAGATGCAGTTTGCCTATTGGGCGATATGTACTTACTCGCGAGTGTACTTAAAGTGAATGTCCTTAAACCGGGGTATGCCTGTATAACAGGAGCATACCAGATAACAAGAGCAGCTTGGCCCCCTGCAGACGCACTTACCAGAATTCCCTCCTACTGTCTCTGTACGTTCTCCCTACCTACCAATTAGACTGTAAGCTCCTCGGAGCAGGGACTCCTCTTCCTTAATGTTACTTTTATGTCTGATGCACTTATTCCCATGACCTGTTATTTATATTATCTGTTATTTATTTGATTACCACTTGTATTACTACTGTGAAGCGCTATGTACATTAATGGCGCTATATAAATAAAGACATACAATACAATACAATTCTATATAACATGAACATTCTATATAACCAGTGGTCGACAAATCACCAAAAAATCTACTCGCCACGCAAAAAAATCTACTCGCCACCTAGTACCAAACGTGTGCTGCTTGGGCCAATAGGAGCTCGCCACGATGTTAAATCCACTCGCCCGGGGCGAGCAAATGTATAGGTTTGTCGAACACTGTATATAACAACAGCATACTGTACTGTATAGCATTACATTGTAAGGCACATTTTCTTGGATGACCGTCATTTCTTTTTAGCATATTTCGTATTAGGGTTAGAAACACTGCAAACATGCAGTAATTTACAAAGATATATTTCTCAGAAATATTCTGTTGGGAACTAACAGATCTCATATTGAAAAGATGCAAATGTTCTTACCTTATCCCCAGCTGTTATCTCTCCTGATTTCCCAGTCAAAGTATAAATTACATCTGTTTTATTGAGAACATCACTATTTAACTGACCCGCAATTATATGGAGTTTTACAAAGTACTTCATACTCTCTGTATTGAATAGAAGATTCTGTAGCTAGAATGAAACAGACTGATTAGAACGTGATAAAAAAATGATGCACAGCAGTATAAATTATAGTGTACGTAAAGCAAAAGAAAAACAAGCTACCAAAATTATAATTACCAGGCAGAATCTGAACTAATTTCTGAATAGTTAAAATTCTGGCTAGTAATTGCCCAAGAATGGCCAGCAGAACAGAATACCTTGTACTACCTTAAGTAAACATGACATGTTTAAGACATCAATTGATGTTTTAATATTTTATTCATGGATATGTTGTCTCATTCTGTCTGACAGATGAGTCGTGATCAAGAGTTGAGAGTTCAAAAAAAAAAAGAAGGTCCTCCTGTCCCTAAGTATTATATGTTTTTTTGCTATTGTCAATTCGATAACACTGTCAAACGCTGAATAGGGATTTGCACTTTGAGAATGCTGTGAGAAAACATCTCTTCAGGTCTTTGTTACAGAAGGAGTACGTTTAAAGATAATGTTTCTGGATCTCTAAGCACAGACACAAATAATTGTATACAGTAGCTCAACACAACACAGAGAGATAACAAATGACACAGATAAAACACAGACAATAATTCCCTGGCGCAATATCAGATAATAAACCTGACGAATCGGAGTAGTCCCATGAATCAAAAGATGGTATAAAGAAGATCCACAGTCCACAATGTCCCGTTCTTTTACACAGAATGCTGGTCTGAAAATACAAATAAAACAACCATTGCGCAGTACCCTATGGTCAGTATTCCAAGACCCCACCGTTGCTATCTACTTACTTAAAAATAGATAAGAATGGGCCTCAAAAGGTTTCTTTAAGTCCCCCCACGATTGGCTCCGACGGTAGTGGACGTTATGCTAGATGCCTGGGAAGTTTAAAGCGCGATAACCAGTCAGCAGGAATCAGTCGGAGCCAATCTTGGGGACTTAAGAAACTTTTGAGGCCCATTCACTATTTTTAAGTAGTAGATAGCCACGGTGGGGTCTTGGAATACTGACCATGGGTACTGCCCATGGTTGTTTTATTGTATTTCAGACCAGCATTCTGTGTAAAGAACGGGACATTGTGGACTGTGGATCTCTTTTATACCATCTTTTGATTCATGGGACTACTCCGATTCGTCAGGTTTATATCTGATATTGCGCCAGGGAATATCGTCTGTGTTTTATCTGTGTCATTTGTTATCTCTCTGTGTATGTTATACAGCCCTTGTGGATAGGGTTGTTATATTCCCAAGGCAGCCATTCCCCAACCTGCCACAACAGGCTGTGAGGAATTCACATTAGATTTTTCCTTATAGGGGACACTTTAAATATTCATTTTATTATTGTTAAGCACCTGGTTATTTTAGTTAATATTTAGGTATAGTTATATAGGTTTGAGCGCTGATCACATGCTTTTAGTTTAAATTTTCCTCACTATTAGCTCAACACAACAAATAATTCTGCTTTAAATAAGGAAAAGGGGTAGAAAAGGCATGTATCCATTCCCAATTGGCATTCCAGCTCCATTCGTAATCATTTTAAAATCATCATATGGAGTTTCTTGTTGATCCCTCATAAGGTGCCAGTTCCCATGCAATAATAGCCTATGAGTTTTCAAATCACATTATTGTTCATTGAATGCCCTTATGTCATAAATAAGTTATTTCAGGGGATATTTCCAAAGTCTTAATGGTACCGTTTCTCATAACGGAATGAGGCACTTAGTTGTAGTGATCAAGTCCCCGCGGGTGTTTAGCCGCTGACGGACCCTCCACCGCAGCCACTCCGCTGCTGGACACTGAGCTGCAGGCCACTTCTACAATAAGGTAAGTTTTAAGGTAGGGGTTAACTAAAGGGGTTATAGTGGTTAGTGAAGGGGGTTAACTATGGGGGTTTTAGTGGTTAGTGGAGGGGGTTAACTATAGGGGTTATAGTGGTTAGTGGAGAGGGTTAACTATAGGGTTTATAGTGGTTAGTGGAGGGATTAACTAAAGGGGTTATAGTGGTTAGTGGAGGGGGTTAACTATAGGGATTTTAGTGGTTAGTGGAGAGGGTTAACTATAGGGATTTTAGTGGTTAGTGGAGGGGGTTAACTATAGGGTTTATAGTGGTTAGTGGAGGGGGTTAACTATAGGGTTTATAGTGGTTAGTGGAGAGGGTTAACTATAGGGTTTATAGTGGTTAGTGGAGGGGGTTAACTATAGGGGTTATAGTGGTTAGTGGAGGGGGTTAACTATAGGGGTTATAGTGGTTAGTGGAGGGGGTTAACTATAGGGGTTATAGTGGTTAGTGGAGAGGGTTAACTATAGGGTTTATAGTGGTTATAACTATTATGGGTGTTTTAGTGTGTTGTCGTGGAGGGGGTTAACTATAGGGGTTTATAGTGGTTAGTGGAGGGGTAACTATAGGGTTTATAGTGTTAGTGGAGGGTTAACTAAGGTGTTATAGTGGTTAGTGAGGGGGTTACTATAGGGTTTTTAGTGTTAGTGGAGAGGGTTTACTATAGGGTTTAGTGGTAGTGAGGGGGTGTACTATAAGGTTTATAGTGGTTATAATGGAGGGTTAGGTTAGCCTGATCGGTTTAATAGTGGTTAGTGATCTAGAGGGTTACCTATAGGGTTTTATAGTGGTTATGGAGAGGTTAACTATAGTTATGAGGTTATGTTAGATTAGTGGTAGGGGGTTCAACTATAGGGTATTTTAGTGGTTAGTGGAGGGGGTTACTATGGTTTATAGTGTTTGTGGAGGGGTTACTATAGGGTTTATAGTGGTTAGTGGGAGGGTTAACTATAGGGTTTAGTGGTTAGTGGAGGGGGTAACTATGGGTTATAGTGGTTAGTGAGGGGGTTAACATAAGGGTTTATAGTGGTTAGTGGAGGGGGTTAACTATAGGGTTTATGGGTTAGTGAGGGGGGTTAACATATAGGGTTTATAGTGGTTAGTGGAGGGGGTTAACTATAGGGTTTTATAGTGGTTAGTGGAGGGGTTACTCATGGGTTATATTGGTAGTGGTATGGGTTACTATAGGTTTATAGGTGTAGTGAGAGGGTTAACTATAGGGGTTTTATAGTGGTTTCAGTGGGAGGGTGGTTAGACTATGGGTTATGTGGTTAGTGGAGGGGGTTAACATAGGGGTAAGTTTGTGAGGGGTTACTACAGGGGTTATAGTGGTTAGTGGAGGGGGTTAACTACAGGGTTATATGGGTTAGTGGAGGGGTTAACTACAGGTTATAGTGGTTAGTTGAGGGGGTGTTAACTACAGGGGTTTATAGTGGGTTAGTGGATGTGGTTTAACTATAGGGTTTATAGTCTAGGGGTTAGTGGTAGGGGGTTAAACTATAGGGGTTATAGTGGTTAGGTGGCGGGGTTACTATAAGGGGTTTAAAGTGGTTAGGTGGGGGTGTTCCCGTATAGGGTTTATAGTGGTTATGGAAGGGGTTACACTATAGGGTTTTAGTGGTTGTGT
>CM071571.1:104062280-104074393 GCA_036426205.1 Ascaphus truei | reverse complement strand
TGGAGGGGGTTAACTATAGGGTTTATAGTGGTTAGTGGAGGGGGTTAGCTACATGGGTTATAGTGGTTAGTGGAGGGGGTTAACTATAGGGTTTATAGTGGTTAGTGGAGAGGGTTAACTATAGGGTTTATAGTGGTTAGTGGAGGGGGTTAACTATAGGGGTTATAGTGGTTAGTGGAGGGGGTTAACTATAGGGGTTATAGTGGTTAGGGTACAGGGTTAATTTAAAGAATCTTAGCAGTTAGGGTATGGGGTTTAAGGTAAGAGGTTAATGTTTTTAGAGTAAGGGGCAGCATTAGTATTAGGGGGCTTTAGGGTAAGGGGCAAGGCTAGGGACTTACCTTCGTGGCGAAGCAGCCGCCGGCTGAGTGTCCCTAGGGCGAGGCCACTTACAACTGAACGCCGGTGGTCACGGCGAAACAGCCGCGACCAAATGTCCTAGACTGTCCACTTAACACCTAAATAAACTAAAGGCGGTGATATGTTTCATGGTTTCAATCTTGGTGACTTGTAAGTGTTTTGACATTTTATTTTGCAGTTGTCTTGGAAGTATGTGTAACCAATAGAATTGTTTCAGTTCCCTTACTTTATAATGATTGATCTGACTGCATTCTCAGTATAGCCTCGCTTTGCCATTTTCTTATGGGTTCTATGAGACAGAGTATGAATGAATCTAATCGCATTATCATAATGGGGCAAACTGAAAAATAACCTCCCTCCGGGTGTCCAGCAATTATATACATTCTTACTTGTCTGAAGTTTTTATTTTAAGGCAAAGACTGCACCTCAATTCCTGTCATCAGGTAACTTTGATTCTACGTGGGACTGCAACATTAATGGCACAGGTAAAGGGGATAGTTAAGGACATGGCAATTCATTTATTTTTAGGATATCCAGAGGGTGCAAGCAGAAACCTGAAGGTATTTTTTGAATTCATTAACATGCTGGCTCAACTTATTTGACTTTCTTTTTTAATTTTATACTTCCTGGTAGGGATCCCAAGTTAATGTTCAACATTTCAGCTCCATTAAACTTTTGCTGTTTATTTATATTTCACTTGTTATTATGACAAACTAACTGTACATAGATTAAGCTGAAGCCAATGTCTTATTTAAGGATGTAGAGATGTATATATATATAGTTAATACTTACAGACGCCCATTTGATGCCCCTGTTTATTGGTACAAGCACAGTAAATGGTCCCAGTGCAGTAAGTGGCCAAGAGTACAAGTCTTTGTAAAAAGAAAGAAATGAATTTAGACTTTTTCTGAGTAGAACCAACGATCTTGTTTATGTAGGCGGCCATTTTGCTGAAGATACTAGGCCCTGAAGCCATAAATACATACATGGGCAATATCTTAAGACACCGTCTATTCCAGCGTTGGCCAACTTCAGTCCTCACGGGCCAGCAACAGGTCAGGTTTTCAAGATATCTGTGCTTCAGCACAGGTGGCTCAGTCAGATGGGACTGGAGTTGGCCACCCCTGCCCTGTTACTTTCAAATGGATGGGCCATGACATGCCTGAAGTCTTAGCACTGCTTGGTAAATGGGAGCCCTTTACCCCTCTACCAAACCTAGTGAAACACCATGTAACATTATAAAGACGGATTATTAATACCCGTGTTCTAGACCTCACCCTGCAGCATGCTATATACTTGGCATTTAACAATAAGGTATTCTTATTAACAACTCTGGAAACGTTTGAACCATTTCATTGGTACCAGTTGGTGTTGCACAAACAAGGGTTCCGGATATGGTGTAAGAACATCTTTTATTGATATTGCTGCAGCTGTGCTACAGAAATACAAATTTAGCACAGCTTCACCACTGTACAAGTGTTTGTTATTCACAAATGACACGAGCAACAACAATGTTATAGAATTTAGAGGCTGCATTGTTACACGCTATGTTAAGTGCAAGTTATTATACATAATTACACACTAATGTAGGTTGAAAAGAGCCGTATGTCCAAGTTGAACCTTTGTTAAATCCTAATTCGGGGAGATACTCAGTTTATTTATAATTATATTGATCCAGAGGAAGGCAAATAAAAAAATGCTCTCTCATAAGGCTGCGGCCCTGGTGTAGGCTGCTGCACGCCCGCCTGGCGTCTTGGCGGCGCATGCACAGATTAAATCCGGGATCTGCGGTCTGTAGCGAATGATGGGAGGCGTGGCCAAAATGGGGGGGGGGGGGGGGGGGGGGGGGGGGGGGGGGGGGGGCATCCCTCTGCTTTCAGAGCTTCGGCTTGGAATGGATAAGTAACTCTCCTCATACAAGGCTCCCTGCGGGGTCTGCATTAAGAAGGTGAGGTCCCTCCATTCTCACTCTGTTACCGGACCTCTCTCAGCCTGACAGCCAAATCCACTTTTGCAAAACATAGGACTGTTGCTCCCTCCCCCCCCCCCCCGCTGCTATTGGCTCCCATCACACCACTGGACCGCGTCGCCGCACGGGAAGACACATTTCTGGTCTCCCCTGCTGGCTGACGCACCACCGCACTTCGTGAGTCAACATGCGAGAACACACTGGGTCCTGCCTGATTAAGGTTAGTGTCTGGTGTGCGCCGCGCGCACCACCGTCACTACCGGGACTTAGCCTACGGGGGGAGGGGAGCGGGGAGGAATCCTTCTCGATTCCAGTAATGGCAATCAGATTTCTCCACGGTTCGACAACCTTGTTAGATTTAGCTTATTCAGCGTATCCCTGTATACGTTGCCTTTCTAAATATATGGCAAACCTTCTCTTAAAGATCTCTACTTTATCTTCCATCACAGTCTCCATGGGTAATAAATTCCACATTTCATAAAGAACCCTTCCCTTTGCTGCTGGGGAAATCTCCTTTCCACGAGGGATCATCTGGGTCATTTGTACTGGCGCCGGGATGAAACGTTTCCTTAAAGTAAATTAATTGGATTTTTGAAACATAATAGCAATAAAATAAAACAAAATGCTTACCAAAAAAGAGATTAGCAATAGAAAGTTTCCCTTGCCACTGTCCTGGTTCCGTATTCAGCTCCTTTATGCGCTCCAAGATGTTTCCATAGCATACAAGGCCATCGCCAATATAACCCTTTTTGCAAGCACATCTGGGACAGAAAAGAAGAGTCTGTGTCATGAAATAGATACAATAGGTTTTATTTACTAATGTCTCCCAGCTGCAAAACTGGAGCAAAACTATTGCACTATATTCATCGGTAATATTTCCTAAAGGGTGCCAAAACATAAGCACATTAAGGCCTATATTTGCCAAGCCGTAAGAGACCTCCCGGAGCCAGAAGACACCTGTCAGCCTATTAAAGTGAACGAGACATACGGTGTCTTTCAGCACTGAAAGATGGTACAGTATAGCACCTCTTAGTAAATATGGACCCCTATACCATTCATTTGAATGGGTTGTGAGGTGCCTTATGGCGTAGCATGGTTTAGTAAATATGCTGCAGAGTGCTAGCATCTCTTTCCTTGAGACAGATATATGGTATACGTTGACTTACTTAGAAAGGCTTGTTAGAAGTTTCCCATTAGTTTACAGCAATCACAATTTCCTGAAATGCTCAGGGTCTCTGTTTCTATGAAGCTGCAGTTCCACTTAGCTTGAAACATTGATCTAAGTTGCCAAGCAAGTAGAAAAGACTTGTTGCGTTAGAAACCCTCTCTATACCCAGTCTGGAGCCTTGCCAGGTTTTGAGCGATCATGTCCATAACATACATTAATTACCATGTTTCTGTTTCATCAACCTCACAGCCAACAAAAAGCCACACACGTTCTGCCCGTTGGTGATTAGTGAGCACTTGTAAGTGTGGGTCAAAGTGTTTGTAATGGATGAAGGGCCTTATTTTTACCTGAAGCAGCAGTCCTGCCTAACCAACTTTTTTTTTTTCTTTAAAGCATGGGAATCTGGGATTCTCCAAAGTTGTACTGCCCTGAACCCCCTGGTTCCAGTGAGGTTACCAGTGCTACATGTAGTTTTTTTAACAGATTTATATGGCCATCCCATAGGAAGCTGCAACCAATGACCTTGCAGTTTTCTATTGGCTCGCGAGACCTGCAGGATTTGGAGGCCATTTTGATTTTCCTGGAGGGAGCGCAGACACCTGTAACTTCACTGGTAAGTATCTCATGAACTAGGAGGTCCCAGAAGCTGCAAATAATTCAATTTGGTCCCATAGGACCAATCAACCAAGTGGGACTGCTGTTTTAAATACAATGCTTGTTAAGTAGTTCTACCTTTGGTAATTATAAACACTTGAAGCGGGGTAACCCCTGGCTACTAATTTCTCCGGCCCCTCCAGCACCGTAAGTCCCAGTAAAGAGAGGGCAGTGTTGGGAGTAAATCCTTCAGGGCCTGGTTATGTTATTGTATAGGTTGTGCCTATACAGTTCTACCATTCAGAAAGTAATACAGTTCAGGATTAGCCTGATACTACAAGGGCCGATGCCTGATAGGAGGCCGGCTTACAAGCCACTCCCCTGGGAAGGAGGGTTTTTTCTGAAGGTTAGAGTAGGTGTTTCTGGGAGTTAGTTCTGTGCTGACCTCCCTGCGTGGAGGGAGCACCAGTAAAGTCTTTCCTGGATAGGAGTGGGCTGAGGCCACATACCCTGTTAGGGGGTAAGGTAGCTGAGGAGCGGTTCTTAGGGCCTCAAGCCCTGGGTACTGCCTTCAGGGAAATAAAGACTGACAATGCTTGCTGTACCAAATAAAGTTCCAGTTAACCATCCTTGGTGTGGTCTTTGAAAAGAATTGCCTGGGAGGACCATCCTGGTCACACAAGGCTCCTCATGGGATGGAGGCGCTGAAAGCTGGACCTGATGTCTCCCCACAACATCGAGGAGCCCTCAGGCCTTCTGTCACACCAACAGGTATGCACCAGAATACACACGGTAGCTACATGAACTCACTTATGGGGGGAAAAGGTGCTACACACTTATACCCAATCACATTAATTACAAGGACTTTCAGGCCCATATTTACTAAGCAGTGTCATAAAACAGCTTCAAGCATTGGAAGACACCATATAGCTTATTCAATGAAGTATTGGCCACTGTCCCTTGTTTCCTTTAAAACTACAGAAATCATTATTGTAGAGCCCAATTCTCCTCCCGCTACAGTTTCTAAAGTACAGTACTAAGATTTTATTTTAAGAATATTTGAATCAAGACTTTTATAACTAAAAAGCTAATACTAACCTTAAAATAAAATGTGCATGCCATGAACTTCATCCATACAGTATGACACATAATTTGTTGTTTTAAATGATTTTTTACATACCCCCTATATTGTATGCACAATTAGTACAATTTAAATAAAAACAGAATTATGTGTATTTTGTTTATTTATAACTACTAGTAGTAAATATAAATTATTAGTGTATTACTTATAATAGCTACACTGTAAAAATAATATTTTTTTTTAACCTAAATAATGAAACATCCAGGCTGCATCAAATATATGTTTGGGTTAATACTGAGCAACTTCGTTCTGCGCTAACACTATTAATAGTCATTTTAGGATTGACGCCAAGGCAGGAAATAAAGGGTTTTTAGACTGTAGGTCAGTGAAAATACAAAGCATAGTTAAACAGCAGACTTACAATGACACACAGAGACAAAGGAATAGCAACTTGGAGCAGGTTCTTTCTAAAGGTTCTATACACCAAGGCAGAAGTGGTGCAATACTGAGGCAAACCATTACACAAGAACAAGATGTATCAAAGAAAAACATTATATAGATTTCCCGGGTCCAGATTTGAACCACTTTTGCCTTAATACATACTATATGCCCCTAGGTTTTTGATTAAGAAGAGACACTGCAGATTCACAGTTTTAAACGGTGAGGTGAAGGTTTTGGGATATGTTGGTGAACTTTTCTTGTGTATTTATTTTAACAGGTAACACTTACTCAGTTCGTCCTGGTGCAACAGTCGTGCAATTAGCATTTTTACTGCACGGGTTCGTAGTTTTACAGACATCCAGCAGTTGACATCCTTTTCCAGACTGGAAGTTGCTGTAACCTTCTTTACATTCACAGTGAGACTGAAAAACAAATAGAACTCTTTACAGCTGCAGCGGCCGTTATTTTAAGGAATCACGGAGCCGTTTTCATGTGCGCTGCTGTACTCCACGCGGCATTAACGCGGCCAATCACACCAGGCACACGTGTTTATCGCGGTTGCTTTGTTTGAATTTCATGGATTGTGTGCAATTATATGCGATGAAATGCATGAATTGTAATGTGTACAGTACTGTGCTACTGTGTCAATTTCAGGGGTTTAAAAACCAGATCTCTAAAATGCCATTTTCTGCACTCGCGTCTTATGGCGGTACGGTTGGAAGAAATCCCGCGCCATGACAGGGGTATTCCGAGGTATACACCGCGTGATTTGTTAAAATAATGGCCGCTGCATCTGTATTTTATCTGCGGTTCCAGTTAAAGCTACTGCACCATACAGTACTGTATGCCCTGGTTTGGTTTGTAATGTAATGTCAGTAAGTGAGGTAACCTCAGTGTCCAGGTCTAAAAGATAAAGGTTGTATTATTATGTCAAGGAAAACATTTTCCCATAATTATTATGAACACCACCGGATGCGCATTTGATGTGTCATAATTTTAAACCATGGAAATATGATGCACTGTCTATAGCCTAGAATGGATACTCAGCTATAAAAGGTAATACATTTTGCTAGTGGGAAAAAAATGACCTACACTGTATACAAAACACTTCAGCAAATCCAGATCTCCACTGAATATAATAACACAGAGAGAACTCTTTCTTCCATTGCCAAGGCTAAGACATTCACATCCCCTACACCTGCTTAAGCAACAACTGCTATTATCTTCAGAGAAAGCCGTGACAGATAGTGTCAGGAAAATGTCCTGTCCTGTCCTCTCTATGTTGATACGATGGTACAATTGTTCATTTACATGTATTCACATGACCACAGGTATATATGCCCCATGATTTTTGGCTGCCTTTAGTGACAAGAAAAAAATATAAGTGCCAACTGAAATAAAATATAGCAATAATGGATGGGATTTTTTTTACATGATGGTTCCTGGAAGGTCTTTAGAGCTGAACCGCGTTGTTTTAAGCTCCAGGGATCCCAGGCTTCCCAAAATATTTTTTGGTGAAGGTACTGGTATTACTTTCTGGTTTTGCACTGGGATTTAAAGCTTCCTATAGGGCCACGTGACACAGGAGATTTAAACCACCATTTTTTATTCCCCTGGAGAGCGATGAAACGCTCGTACCTTCACCGGTAAGAAACTCCGGAAAGGGGGGATCTCTAGATCTGAAAATAGAGAGGTTATGTTCTGGGGACCTCCCCGGGTTAAAAAAACAAACAAACAAAGAAGCTGCCGGACTATATATTCAAGATCGCTAAAAGGCAGAGGGTAAAAAATATGGTTTATCCCAAAAATGCTACGTTCCCATAAAGAGCTACATTGTACTAACCCATTGGCTGCCAGAGGCAATGCAGAGCCTCTTTGGCTGCAGAGTTAAATCTGTATATTGCAAAATCTTGAACCAACTATGTCCAGCACCTATCTGTGGTTCAGTGTAGCTCCTTTATCCAGGACTTTATATGATGTCTAAACATTGTACAGTTGAAGCGAAAGGCTAATCTCTGGAAACGGACCATTGATATAATAAGGTAATGAAGCACATTTCCCAGATCAGTGTAAAAGTACTTTGATGTTTTCTTGATTTGTGTTGACTTACTCTGGACCTGTTTATTTTGTGTTTTTATTTTTTATTCCATCTGATGCTATCATGAGCAGAACTTAATCATCAGTCCTAAATAAATAGTACGCAATTAATAAGATACCTAATTTTTATTGTACAACTATACAAATGTCGCAAGTGTAGTAATCTAGTCGATTAGGTTGAAAAAAGACCTATGCCAATGAAATTTGATCAGAGTTAAATTCTAACTGGGGGAGACACTTTTTCATTATTTATAGTTCCATTGTTTCAGAGGAAGGCAAACAAAAAAAACCCAGTGAAACATATACCAACTTTGGGGGTTATTTATCAAGCTTCGTGACGGCAAAATTGGAGAAAAGCTGGTGCAAAAATACTGCAGCAGATTAATCAAATAAGAAATCCCTTTGGTTTCAATGGATAGGAATTTAATTGATACATTTAGTATAGTTTTTCTCCCAGTAGAAGTAATTGATAAATGACCCCCCCCTTCCCCCCCCCAAATTCCTTTCGGACTCTAGTAATGGCAAATTAACAATCATATGTTTTCCTGGATCAATACTCTTCTTATGTTAAACGTATTCTGCATAACCCTGTATTCAGCACAATTCCTTCCTAAAAACGATCATATCCACTGTATCTGCCATCACAATCTCCATGGTTAGTATACTTCACATTTTGATTTCTCTAACTGTGAAAAACTCTTCCATTTGCTGCTGCTGAAATGTCCCTTCCTCTAATCTTAAATGAATCTGAAAATGTGACATTTGTATGGTTCATTGGATGAAAGGCTCCCTGAAGGCTCCCTATATCTTGGATATATTTGTAAATGGCAATCATATCCCTCTTTGTCAATGTGAAAATCCCAATTTGTATATATTCAGTCAACGTATTGCAATATCTTTACTTATCAGGAAGTAAAGCTTAAGAAATAAATGCTCCCTTTTGTACCAATTCAACATTATTCACAAATGCTGTTGTCACGTTTCAGACAGGTACCACCTGCCTTTAACAAAAGGTGCTGAACGTCTTTGTCATTTTGCAGATATCTCCAATGTTACCTTTCCGGGACCATCAAATTTACAGACAGAAGATGATGTCGGGCAGTTTCCGAAGTTTTCCTGGCAGGGATCAACTGGTAAGCAAACTTGTCCGTCCCCTCTGTAGCTGTCTCTGCATGTGCACCTATGACGATTTGGTCCCACGTAGGCACAATCAGCTGCAGCATCACAAACCTTTTTCGTGCATGGATTAATAGCTGGAAATCAATCGTTTTTTTGTTAAAGTGTTAAAAAGTGTAAAATACCTTATTGTATTACACTATCTGGCAGCCAGAGCATGAACATTACCGCACGACATCTAACCAAAGAACATGTGGGAAAGATCAATGTTGTTTTGACAAAGCCACAGATATGGGGAAGCTGAATGTTTGCATGTGTTTAGTTACAATTAAAAGCGTTAGATGATAGATCTTTTAAGCAGTGGCTGGTTGCAAAGAGATAAGTTACACTGCTCAATTTAGCGTTAACTTCAAGTAATATTTTGTAGTTTAAGGACTACTGCTAATAAGAAGACACCGCGAAATGCAACTAGAATACTTTTTGGGGCTACATAAATTAGTAAAATACAAACATTATATAGTTACTCGGTTTTAACAGCTATTCTTAATTTCTTAATATTACACCAACATAAAAAACATGGTTGCAAAAATGAACGCGAAAAAAGCTTACTAACTACAGTAGTTACTAAAATCATACTTAATATAGTAATGTGCTAGCCAGGCCTCTATAATGCACATATCTAATACTCATTATTATTACTACAGCTTATTGCTGTACTGAAGAGAAAAGGGACATGAAGAAAAAATAGGAAAACGCAACTGAGAACAAAAGCAAAATATGATATCCTTATAGCAAAGCTTTCTTTCCAGATACATACATACAAGCTGTTAAAGTAATTTAAGCTGCACTGTGGCAGAACTCTGCTTTCTGCCTTTTCATGTGAGAGCTCTTTCATGGAAGAAAGGCTGTTTGGCTTTCATAGCTGTAACGTATTACTTATTTCTACCCGCCTGCCGTCTCAAGCTTCTGAGTTGAGAATATTTCAAATAATGCCCATTCCATAAACATAGGTTGGATTAAATATTCAGCCAATTGAATGATTTATTATGTGTAGTTTCAAGAAATGTTGCAATTGATAACAAAGGGTGTGATTTAGTGGTCAAAGTGCTATTATAAAGCTTTGGTAAGCTTAAAAGAACGCCGGTTAATCCCTTTGAACAAGCAGGACATTGTTAATAAAAGGTTTCCTGTATATTTACAACATAAGAAAAAGCATAAAAAAAACATCTCCCCAAAGAAAAACCAACCTTATTTTTCAAAAAAGTGAAAATGCAGGTTTAGAAATGAAAAGTAGAATCGCCCCTTAACTCCTCACACTTTTTTGCTTCTGTTTATTAACAGCAACATGGCATGACTTCCAAGGATAGTAGCTCTCTGTACTACACAAACAATATGACAGTAATGTATCACACCTGCTTAGTCACTTTGTAAACATTTCTTTAATCCTTCAGTTCTATTTGAATAGTCTAGTCGTGGTTTACAATCTTTTTTTGATTTAGGAACCCCAAACCTCTCTAATAGCGTGCCTGAGATCAGATGCATTGTAAGGAACCCCAACCCTCTCTAATAGCGAGTCTGAGATCAGATGCATTGTAAGGAACCCCAACGCTCTCTAATAGCGCGTCTGAGATCAGATGCATTGTAAGGGACCCTAACCCTCTCTAATAGCGCGTCTGAGATCAGATGCATTGTAAGGTACCCCAACCCTCTCTAATAGCGAGTCTGAGATCAGATGCATTGGAAGGAACCCCAACCCTCTCTAATAGCGCGCCTGAGATCAGATGCATTGGTAAGGACCCCAACCCTCTCTAATAGCGCGCCTGAGATCAGATGCATTGTAAGGGACCCTAACCCTCTCTAATAGTGTGTCTGAGGTCAGATGCATTGTAAGAATCCCCAACCCTCTCTAATAGTGCATCTCATATGAGATGCATTGTAAGGACCCTAACCCTCTCTAATAGCGCGTCTGATATGAGATGCATTATACATTCTTTTGTATTTAGTACAATTTTCAAATGACCTATAAATTTCAGGGAGCACTTTAGGGATGCCAGGGTTGAAAAACACTGGTTTAGACACATCTTTTGGTTAGTGACCAGTCGAAAAACATATTACAGAACAGTAACATATTTACCCCTAAAACAAAGGGGGATAAAACTGTTTTCAAATGTAACTTTTTTAGAGGTAGAAATATTTAAGGCTTCATTATTTACAGAAAAAATACTTAGAAAAGAAACCAGACTACTGTAGTACTAATAATGCACAGGTACAGAGCAGCTCCATTAGGAAACATCAAGCATGCAATAAATTGAGCACTGATCTCAGAAGGCCTTACGTTGACATAGCTTGCCGTTATCTTCATAGTTTGGCATGCATTGGCATTGAAGTGCCCCCGTGCTGTAGCTTGCACATCTTGAATTTTCTGTGCACTGCAATGCTTCACAATCTGGTAAAGCTGAGGATACAGGAAAATGTGAATATACCAAAAACAGCATGCATATGACCTTCTACTGCACAGTCCTGGCCAACCCGTCTTGTTCATTATCAGTTGTGAGGATGAGCCCCAGGTACCCACCACCCAGTGAGTCCGGCTTACTCGCCAATAAATGCCCATATTAGTAATTACCGAACCCAAAAAGAGCCCCATCTGGCACACTTAACACATCATATATATTTGTGTCAAAATAGTGTGTGATTGTGACCTCATGTAATATAACAAAAGACAAAAAGACTCAGTGCTGCATCCAATATGCCAAATCATATAGTTAAATACTTATGATTAATAACAGATAAGTGAGGGTTATTTAGTTAAATTCTTTGGCTGAAGCATTTTAAGCTTGCGAACCCCGCCACGGTATCCCCTCTTTTTTGCAAGTCCCCCGTGTAACCAACAACAGCCGCTGCGACAAAGACAACACACCAACCCCATCCTCAACATCCTTTTTCTTTTTCGTTTTTTACCTTTCAACCACTTTCCTCATTTATTTTTCTTTCTCTTATTTATGTATTTTTAGGCAAACACATATTAAGATACAATCAGTGGTGAAACTAGATTTATATTCTTACAGGTACTCGGTACTCACCCAGACAATAGAAACTCGCCCCCTTCTCCAAATGTATCTATCCCCCTCTCTTTTACTCTTCCCCCCTCTCTTCCTCATTCACGATATCACTCTTCCTCACTTACTTTCCTCCTCACTCACTATTCCTCTCCCCCACCTACTTATCTCACTACCCCCTTCACCCTCCCCTCCCCCTCCCTCTATTTATCACCCTCAGCTCCCCCT
>CM071571.1:104044935-104060931 GCA_036426205.1 Ascaphus truei | reverse complement strand
AGAGAGAGAGCATCGAGAGAGAGCATCGAGAGAGAGCATCGAGAGAGAGAGCATCGAGAGAGAGCATCGAGAGAGAGCATCGAGAGAGCATCGAGGGAGAGAGAGTGAGAGAGAGAGAGAGAGAGAGAGAGAGAGAGAGAGAGAGAGAGAGAGAGAGAGAGAGAGAGAGAAAGAGGCAGGGATACCGTCTCCCTGCCATCTCCAGGAGACAGACAGAGAGGCAGGTTAGTAAAATCCCCAGTAATTCCTACAGGTACCGAGTACTGGCACTTATAGTTTTACCGGTACTACAGGTGCGCCGACGAGTGTTCTAAAAATTGCCTTGCAAAATCTGGGGCTATCACCAACAAGACCCAGGTACATGCTGGGTATATGCTGCAACATTTCAGTGACATTCTGCAGAGACTAATGGCCCATCGGATTAACACAGCAGGGGTCCCTGGCAGTCCCATTCATTAATCTGATGGGCCATTCGTCTCTGCAGAAATGTCACTGGAATGTTGCAGCATGTACCCAGCATGTACCTGGGTCTTGTTAGTGATTGCCCCACATTTGTTTTAGAATACTCGTCGGCACTACATTACATACCAGACCTCCTACTTTCACCTCTGGATACAATAGAAACACCATGAGATGGAAGAAAAACAGAGAGGAGTTGGTAGGAAAAATTCCTACAGGGGAGGTAAAGCAATGCCCTCTCACACCCTGCATTTAAATAACTTTGGCCATCACTCCTGCAAAGTCCCCACTGAGGGGGATTACCCCCTGTGTGCTGGTCCCAGACACCAAGGGAGGAGAGAAGGTGAGGAAGGAGTAAGGGGGAGGGACCTTGGCCTCATGGTCATGTCTCTCCTCGCCAAAAACGTAGGGCTTCTTTTATGTATGTTTTAAGCATAACTGTTACATTACTATAATCAACTCAAATACATTAAATCAATATGCCTTCTTTCTATCACGATTACATCTTCTCTTGCTATTACTGCGCCGGCTTTTTGTACATTTTCTTTTTATACATATCTTTGTGAATAACATTTTTGGGGGCCTGCCATCTGTTTCTAAAAGCAATTCATTGATAAAAAATATTGTGATCATTTGTACAAACGTTTCAGGGTCAATAACCAGGGCTACGTCTGTATGGGGAAACGATTTGGTTTTGCACACAAACGGAACCCTGGGCAGTGTATTTGTGTACGCTTATATACAGCGATGGTAAATGTAATTGTCACTATGATAACACACAGCCCCGGCACCAGAGGACTATCGTGTGAGGACCATTCCGACCGCCGGACCCACCGCAGCAGACACTGTCTCCGTAGCCGAGGCTGTTTGCTTTCTAAATACCGGAGACCGTAAATCCATGGATTGTTCAAACTAAATCCGTCTCCCCCAACAAAATCCTGAATACAATCCGGACGGATTTTTAAGAATATGAAATCCGTGGCTGTATTAGAGAGAGAAATACATTTTGGAGACATGCCAAGACACACCTTCAGTACCCGGCTGTGAGAAAGGCTAATGGATGTGCAAACTATATTTAAACGAGTCCCGTCCCACACTTTCTAAAAGGATTTCCATACCCACGATATAGAGCCAATAAGTTAAAGGCACTAACCTAATGTCTGGAATGGTGTCAGACCCTAACAAGACCAGAACCCGCAACCACTGCTTTTTTAGGTAGCAGTCTCCCCCCTCCCCACCCCCCATTCATTTGTAACAATCCAGCAATGGATTTTATATTTCTCTCTAAAAATAAAATCCAAAATGGCGGATTGGCCTTTATGAGACGGATTCGTGCACCAAAAGGTCCGGCGGATAAAAAAAAGAAGAAGCAGAGAATAGCTTACGTTCTATGCCAGAAGAGACCCTTGTTCTAATGTCATGCTCTCCCATAAAATGCATGTCAATCTGTGTCATACTTACGTTGATTACACTTCGATCCACTATAGCCAGAGAAACACGTGCATGTCCCATCCCCGGTGATACCGCTGTTACAAACTCCGTGCACGCAGTCACACACTGAGGGGAAAATCAAACACCTTAAACATAACAAACACAAGGAAGGCCCTTCAAAGCCTTAGAGGACGATTGGACTCTATGGTGCAATAGCACTGCAACAAAAATAGCACCAGTATTGCACTACTCTTGCTGCAGTAAGTGAGAAATATGACTATACGACTAAAACAAACTAATGCTAATATTCAGACCTTTCTCAACAGTTGCATTTAGCCCAGCAACACAGCATCAAATCCAGACCCCAAAGCGTGATATGTAGTCCTGTATCCTCTGTGCTCTCCATAGTGTAGGCTCTATCAGCCATTGTAAAAACAATGACTATATATACACCGATCTTTTCTTATTTAACCCCGTGGCTCTGCAATGAGTTGCAGCCGTCTGGCAGCAAGAAGGAAAGGTGTCCTCCCACTTTTGGCCAAATAAATGAATGGTGCTGCAGTAATCTGTTGAATGGTTTAAATAGTAATCATTTATTAAAATGATTTATTTTATTGATCATATGTGTTACCAGGAAGTAATACGGTATATTGAGAGTTACATCTCGTTTTCAAGTATGGCAAAAATAATCTGAGAACTATACTTATTTTTATTAGGCTGCGGTATGTCAGTCCAGCGCCAATTGTGCTAAATAATAGTGTATTTGAGTAGTACTTTTTTTATTTGGACTTTTTAAGACAAGCTTGCCTTCTTCCTCAGGGCAGTTGCTGCCAGTCTGCTAATTATTCTAACCAACTAACCATTGGTAAACATATTCAAAGACATCTTATATAAGAAACGATTTAAGTGCTTACTTATATTTAAACAATATTTTAAGCTTTATCTTGCAGCTTGGTTGATACTGAATTGTTTCAGTTCCCTTAACTTCTGGCCTTGGCCAATCGCCTACAGTAGATTGTATCACTTTGATTTCTTGCTGCCGCTACACTTTGCCTTTTAGTGCAGCTGTACGTACAGAACAACTGCAATTATTCCACCGAATGGAAACACTGCCACCTTGTGGTTATAGACCTGTGGTGAATTTAAATTACAGACGAGTTGAATATGTCCTACTTTGCAAGTCAGGTTTGTATAGGTAGAACTATATTAATTCATTTGCATTCAAAACTAATGGTTCAGGTTTCCAAAGAAAACTTTGGATGTAATTTAATTAACTGTATAAACATCTGCAGTTCTTCTGAATTCAAAGTTTTACTGGAAAGCACAAGATATACAGCAGGTCTGCTGACAGGACAATATTATTATTATTAAGAGACTTCTGTCGCATGCATCCAATTGTTTAAAACTTTGCATAGCAACAACATTAAATTGCAAAATGACCATTCTAGACAACAGATTGAATGATACTCTCGCTGCCTATTGTGATTGCTGGTAAAGTGCAGCAGACCGTAATGTGCAAAGTATTAGAACTGACTACAGTAGGAGGGCTCATGATTTACACAAGGAAGGGCTGATACTGCTTCACCTGTAAATACTGCACATGAAGCAGAAAGATGCAGATGTATATAAAAATAATCCAATTTAAATATGTACTTTTTGTTATTAGAAAAAGATTGCACTTTTTTTGCTCACAAATTACACACAATTTATGCTAAGCCTGGAAGAAATGATGATTACGAGGGATGACATACCAGAACTGCAGCCTGCACCATACACGTTATCTGCAGCACAGGTCTCACACGTTGTTCCTGTAAACTCTGCCTAAAATGCAGAAAGCAAAAACAACTATTGTACCATTGTAACATTGTATGCTTGTTCTTGGTAAACAAAGCCTAAAGAAAGATTTTGTCGAAAATCAACAAACATTATATATATATATATATATATATATATAATATATATATATATATATACAGATAATATATAATAATTATATTTTATTTGTTAGCAAGTACATTGTGAGCAGGCATCAAAATGTCTATGGTTATTTTAAGAATATGAATCTGTGTGTATGCTAAAAAGTTACAGAACACACACACGCACACACACACACACACACACACACACACACACACACACACAACACACACACACACACACACACACACACACGCACACACGTATTCTGCACGCTTCATAATAGTAATCTGAAGGTATACATTGGAAGAGGCAGCACATCGCAGGTAAGTGAAGAAAAGAAAGTTCATGTTGAAAAAATCAAAAGAAAAAAAAATAACGTTTCGGCGCCTGACCTCAGGACCTTTATCATTACATACCTGACAAGTGCAGCGCCCGTCGCCCTGTACTCCATCAGAGCAAGTTCCTCTGCGGCTGCACGGGGAGGAAGCCCCACCAGGACATTCTGTAACGTGACCATTGGGGAAATTAGTGCATTTTCCAGATATACCCGGCTAGAAGTATTTTGCGATTAGTGAGCGACTCCTTAAAGACACAGTAGCATTTGGTTTACAAATCCTAAATAACCCTTCTTTTTTTAGTTGTGGTCACTTCTTTTTTTTATTTTTATTGATTCCAGGTAGCATTCATTTTTGGAGCAATATTGACTTCAATTAAAGCATCAATCCTGCATATGTATATATACAGGCATACCCCACATTAACGTACGCAATGGGACCAGAGCATGTATGTAAAGCGAAAATGTACTTAAAGTGAAGCACTACCTTTTCTCCACTTATCGATGCATGTACTGTACTGCAATCGTCATATACGTGCAGAACTGATGTAAGTAACACATTTGTAACAGGCTCTATAGTCTCCCCGCTTGCGCACAGCTTCGGTGCAGGTAGGCAGCCGGTATTGCTGTTCAGGACGTGCTGACAGGCGCATGCACGAGCTGCCATTTTCCTATTGGGCAGATAGTATTACTCGTGAGTGTACTTAAACTGAGTGTCCTTAAACCGGGGTATGCTTGTATAATGAATTAGTCAGGATTTGCAGGATTGATGCTTTAATTGAAGTCAATATTGCTCCAAAAATGAACGCTACCTGGATTCAATAAAATAATAATAAAAAAGAAGTGACCCCAACTAAAAAAGAAGAGTTATATAGGATTTGTAAACCAAGTGGTACTGTGTCTTTAAGGAGTCGCTCACTAATCGCAAAATACTTCTATATATATATATATGTGTGAAGCAGGGGTCTTCGGAGCTGAACTGTGCCAGTAGCAGCTTCGGCTGGGCTATGCGTGGCGTAAACGTCCTGCTTAAGCAGCCAATATGAAGCAGTGACGTAATCCCTTGCTATTGGCCCGCGTGACCAGGATCTTTAAACCCGCAGAGCTGCTACCCCTGCGGAATTCTGTATCTCAGGAAGCAGGGGGTTCCCGGAGCTGAAATGAACTGGGATCAGCTTCGGAGACCCCCTGCCTGGCACCCTTTAATCCTCCCCCCACGTGTTGCTCCTTTCATTTATTTGGATGCTCCGTCACTGCAAATTTGGAAATTTATGTTTTTATCTTTTATGCATGACCCCTACAAAAAAAGTATTATACATAGAGCAGTATTTGTTGCCAGGTAAGTGGGGCATTCTGGCCTAAATTTGAACATTCTTTTAAAGGTGTCGCACAGAACCACAACAAACCAACGGCAGACTCATGTTCAGGGTGTTGGTGACAGGTGCATTATTACAAAATCACCTAAAAATATTTGGAAACCCTTTGTTCATGTTATTTGTAAGCTTGATACACTGGGGGCTTCATATTCCTCCAGCACTTCCTGGTACCTGGTACCGCTTTGTGTTGAATATGAGCTTGCAAAGACAAAGCCCCCTATGCCACCTTTGTCTTTATTCGCCGTCCGACAGAGACTTGGGGACATATGCAAAATAACTGCACCGTGTGTATCAAACATCAAAGTCCCCATTTAAATAAAGTGGATTTTTTTTCCTTTGATACATACGGTGCAGTTATATAATTGCCCAACTTTTCCCTTGATTCATATGGCCCTGTGAGGGTTAAAGGAAGAGGAAGCACTTGACAGATGAGGTGCCAAAGTAAATATAAACGTTCGTAAATTTCTTAAATTTCCAAGAAATAAAAGTACCCAGATCTTTGCTTTAAGCATGACTACATTTGTTGAAGGAAACCAGTTACACTGTCAAGTTGCCTACAACATATTTTTTAGTTAACAGGGATTCCACCTTTCACATGTCAGTGGATTACCTGCCTTAGTAAACGTTCTCTGTTATATTTTTAAATATTATATCATCATTTGAAGTACAGTACTGTGCATTGAATATGCAGTATGGAATGTTGTGAACAAACCAAAGTAAGTCTGAAAAATGGGGATCCAAGTTGAAAAAAAAATGCAGAAGAATACATAAGAAAATGTGCTGACAAGACAGTTGCAGAGTGCTGAGTCCGACCCCTTTGTCATACTGTAGCTATCAATTCTGTGTCTTGTTTTGATCATTTAGATGAAAGTGCTTACGCTTAGGAATAATAAACTAGGAAAAGAAAGTCATTATTGTTGTACTTCCAGTGGGGTCTGGACATTTAATTTCCTCTGAGATATGAAGGTTGAACCTAGAGTCGAATCATCTATCTGTAACCATTGAGGAGTTGTGTGAGCAAGCTGGTATGGTTGGAAATACTTTCCCTGTGCAGCTTTCCCAAGAACACTTAGGCTAGGTTCCCAGTACATTCATAGCGTACGCTGCAGGCACAAGTACCACCCCTCAATGTGGCCAGGCCCACTACCTGCCTTGGCGAGTACCACCCCTCAATGTGGCCAGGCCCACTACCTGCCTTGGCGAGTACCACCCCTCAATGTGGCCAGGCCCACTACCTGCCTTGGCGCGCAATTTGCTGCCGCGTTGCTGGACAGATTTTTCTGAAGACAACAAAACTGTGTTCAGAAGTAGCGACAGCGTCACGTGGGTCCGTGAGAACCAATCCTATGGCAGACTTCCCAAGCCAATCAGAGCTAAGGAAATAGCAGTCAATCAGAGCGCAGACTCTTCAGCTTGCTGCTGTGGAAGAGGATGTTACTTTTTAGCCACGCCCCCTCGAAGCACGTTCCGTCGCAAAAGACTCATTCAGAGGTGAGCCCGCATATCGCGGTTTCCACACGTGTACGCGCCACCACCCCGCCGGGCGTGTGGGCTACAGTGAAGACTGGGGCCGTAGCCTTAGGAATGAGAAACTAAAAACGTAGTATTGATGCACTGTGATCGTGAAATATCCTGAGATAGTCTCCAGCTCTCCAAGCTGAGAGAACAACCATATGTTTTATTGGGTTATTGTACTTTTTCTTTAAAACAAAAAGCAAAATATAAGATGCCATTATCTTAGAGTTTTTTTTTTCTATAATTACTTATTTCCATTATTGTTAGTATCAATATTATTAATATTATTTTACTTTGCAAGTCAACAACTGGAACCCCAGGGTTCAGCAGATATTCCGCGCCAAAGTTCTGCATATTCAAAAGTAAAAGTAGGCGCATGACGAAACTTGTGATGAATAATTTCATGTTGCACATCTTAGTATGTGTTTGTAATCATGTATCTGTCATCATAATGAAAGGGAAAAAAAACTAGGCACTCTCTTGTAATGGTGAATCAAGTGACAATAATGTGAAATACAATACGATCGTCCATAAGTGATAATATAAATATGTGATACGATGAGGATCCTCCTTCGATTCTTAGTGAATGATGGATAATGATATAGGGAGCGCAGAATCATGAAATAATGAAATGCATAGAGTGCAATATTCAACAGTTCCAGTGTGTAAAAAAGGAATGTATGTATTAGTGGTCACAAGGTAGAATACAGGCACTGAGAGGTTTCTTTATGCGTATGGATCCCCGTCCGTCTGCCTCAGTCTCTGGATACCTTGGAGCTGGTGTTTAGGGAGAGCGTCCACCCATGTATTGATGGAGGAACACTGATTCCCTAAAACAATGTTAACAACAATCTGCACTTACATATAAAAGTAACAGCGGCGGCCCGGATCAGAGCAAACAGTGTGGATGACGTAGTCTCAGTCTTGCGACATCAGCTGGTGAGATTCCTCGCTCCCGCGTTGCACAAGGCCTTCGATTGTGCAACGTGGCTACGGCAGCTGTTGCGGCTCAAGAAGTTACAGTCTTTCTTCAACGCGTTTTGCAAACTTGTTGCTTCGTTTTCTGACAAAGCAAAAAGTTTGCGAAATGCGTTAAAAGACTGTGACTTCTTGAGCCGCAGCAGCCGCCGGAGGACGTTGACGTCGCATCTGGACCAATCAGCATTGCAGGCCTTGTGCAACGCGGAAGGGAGGAATCTCACCAGCTGATGTGGCAAAACTGAGACTACGCTGTCCATGCTGTTGTTTGCTCCGATCTGGGCCGCCGCTGTTACTTTTATATGAAAGTGCAGATTGTTATTAACAATGTTTTATACTCAAATATATATTTTTCACATATTCTCTCTGTGTGCCAAATTGCCTACAGTATGAGGGGAACCTATCACATCATATGAGTGAATCAGTGTTCCTCCATCAATACATGGGTGGACGCTCTCCCTAAACACCAGCTCCAAGTTATCCAGAGACTGAGGCAGACGGACGGGGATCCATCCGCATAAAGAAACCTCTCAGTGCCTGTATTCTACCTGGGCCATGCGAGTCGTGGCATTGACCACTAATACAGACATTCCTTTTTTTACACATTGGAACAGGTGCAATATTGCACTCTATGCATTTTCTTATCTTTATTTCATGATTCTGCGCTCCCTATATCATCATCCATCTGTCATCATAACTCTGTGCCCAGGACATACTGTACTTGAAAACGAGAGGGAACTCTCGATGGATTACTTCCTGGTCAAACATTTTATAAATAAATACATTTGTAACATTCCTCTTACTCATTGTCTCTAGCAATGGAGTTGCTGGAGGACTTTTTTTTAATTTCCCTGGAACAGCCAGGAAATCAGAGCAGAATACTTTTTTAATCATAGTAAAACAGCTGTAGTCCTGCATTGGGATAAATCATAATCATAATAATAATAATACAGAACTTGGGCAGGAAGTAGTACTTAGAAAATGAGTTTCAAAGGAAGTGTTGGCATTTACACTGGTGTTTTGTGGCTTTGGTTCTAAAAATGTTTTTTTTTTTTTTTTTTACTGGAACTTGACTGGTTTTTATTTTGGATTTTTTTTACATTGTGTGAAAAGCTGAAATATTTTCTTCAAAAATTTGATTGACGTTTATGAACTTCAAACTTTTTGCTAAAGTTCACAAGTTTTTCTGTTCACGAACATAAAAGTTTGACCACTTAAAATAAATAAATAAATCCTGTAACAAAATAAATGAGTATGCAAGGATGAGCTTTTCTCAGTTTTGGCTGAAATTTTCCTCAGTTTTGAAGGTTTGTTCCAAATTTCAATTCAAACTCCGAAGTTCATGAAGTTTGGATTTCGAATCCGCAAACTTGTCCATCCTTTTCCCAAATGCTTTCATATTATTTCCATGCCAACATGAAACAGGGCGCAAATCCTCCTGGGGTCATGTGTGGAGATAAACACAGAGAAAATACAAATAGTGCTCTTCCAGCAGCCTTTCTGAGTGACAGGGTGTGGAGGTGGAACTGGGTCTGTGTACAGCCAATAATGGTGCAGACCTAGTGCCCTCTCCCTCCTATGCCTTAGGGAGGAAGCATGTTAAATTAGTTAGTCCAGGTTCAACCTTCAGGGGTAGAGGCCTATGCCTCCAGCCCCGTCTGGGAAAGAGTTAAAGCACCTGGCCGGGCCTCCTGCCTAACAGTGTGGCCTAGGGCCGTCCTAAGACCTCGGTCCTGCTATTAACATCATGCATCTGCTGTAACAAAACCTGCAGTGGCTGCACCAATAAAGGATCCCATTTTATATATCCCTGCCTGAGTCTACAGTCTATTGGGCAGGGTTATGTTCAGAGGACTGTCACAGGAGGGACTGTCTCCAGAACCCTGGAGCCTACTGTGACTGGAGGTGCAGCACCATGAGAAGAACTACTGCCTGAAACTGCCTAAAGCCTGTCCTGTTTCCCCACAACATTGCAGAAGCTCAGCCTCTTCTGAACCAAACGGGTATCTAGCACCACACAGACCAGACCTGTAGCCAGAGTAAATCTCACAGAGAGGGGGGGGGGGGGGGGGGAAGCAGCGCTACATAAACAAATGAAAAAAAAATGGCTTGGATTGCAAGCAGAGCTTAGAAATGTGCTTGGATCCCACTAAATGCTGTTGCAGTCTACAGCAAGAATATGAAACTAAGTACAGGCATACCCGGGTTTAAGGACACCCACTTTAAGTACACTCGCGAGTAAGGACATATCGCCCAATAGGCAAATGGCAGCTCGCGCATGCGCCTGTCAGCATGTCCTGAACAGCAATACCGGCTCCCTACCTGTACTGAAGCTGTGCGCAAGCGGGGAGACTATAGAGTCTGTTACAAATGCGTTATTTACATCAGTTATGCACGTATATGACGATTGCAGTACAGTATATGCATCGATAAGTGGGAAAAAGGGAGTGCTTCACTTTAAGTACATTTTCGCTTTACATACATGCTCCGGTCCCATTGCGTACGTTAATGCAGGGTATGCCTGTAAGCATCATCAGCATGCAGTCTGAAAATAGCAGAAGTGCTGGCTGCTCCATTTTTTTTACATTCAGTTGGTTTGAATGAACTTGTAAAAATATTGTTTCCTAGAATAACGTACTTTTTCTGTAAGATAATTTTCCGAAGGAAATCTTTAAACAAAAATCTAGAAGTGAAGCTTGGTTTCACCGGTATTCAACAGGGCTCTATATCTATCTATCTATCTATCTATCTATCTATACTATCGATCTTATCGATCTTTCTATCTAATCTAATCTATATATTCTATACTATCTTCTATTCTATTCTATCTCATCATCTCCATCTATATCTATCTATCTATCTCTCAAACCGTTGTATGTGTGTCTGTCCGTCCTGTGTCTCCCTGTGTCTAGGGGCAATCACATTGGACCTTTGGCACGTCTCTCAGCCTCAGGCCAATGAGATGGCTCCCTTGGCCCGCCCGCCCGCCCCCGCACACCTCTCATTGGCCTGCGGCCAACACACCGACACCACTGCCTCAGGCCAATGAGATGGCTCCCTTGGTCCGCCCGCCCGCCCCCGCACACCTCTCATTGGCCTGCGGCCAACACACCGACACCACTGCCACACTCTCCCAGCCCTCATTGAGCTTTGGGAACGCTTCACAGCACCTAACCCTCACTGCTCACACTCCTCACCCCCCACTCCTACCCGCCGCTCCTCGGCGCAGGCCTCACCTCTCACCCACCACCAACCCTCTACCCTCCGGTCACGCCAATACCGCGCAGGCCTCACCTCTTCCCCACCACCAACCCCCCACCCTCCGGTCACTTCACTCCCACCCGCCGCTCCTCGGCGCCGTCCTCACCTCTCCCCCACCACCAACCCTCCTCCCTCCGGTCACTTCACTCCCACCCGCCGAGGAGCGGCGCCGTCTTCACCTCTCCCTCACCAACCCCCCTCCCTCCGGTCACTTCACTCCCACCCACCGCTCCTCGCGGAAGAGTACAGGGGAGGGGGCTTTATGTGTGTGTGGGGGGAGGGGGGAAACAAGGGTTGGTAGCGGCGGGGGGGTGGGGGAGGACCGCTCTAGTGGGGGAAAGGGGCCGTGTGCGTGGGCGGCGAAAGTCGGGGGAAAGGGTGGGGTGGGGGGTTTAGGGGGAAGGGAACAGTGGCCCACTGGTGTGGGAAGCTTGCTGGGGGGCGCGGTCAGCTGCGGTGTGTGTGTGTGTGTGGGGGCAGTGCGTGTGGGGGGGGACAGTGTGTGTGGGGGGACAGTGTGTATGTGTGTGGGGGGGGACACAGTGTGTGAGTGTGTGTGTGGGGGGGGGCAGTGTGTGTGTGTGGGGGGACAACAGTGTGTGTGGGGGACCTTGTGTGTGTGTGTAGAACACTGTAGGGGGGACGGGGGACGGAGCTGCGCAGGGGGGGGGAGGAACACAAACAGAGAGGGGGGAGTGGAGAAACAGACAGGGGGAGTGGGAAATTGTACTCCCGGGCAACGCCGGGTCTCTCAGCTAGTTTATTTATATCCAGATGCCTTACACAGATTCCCCAAGCATTTTCCACTCCTACTATTGTGTCTACTGTATAAAAGTAGCTTTATACAGTCTGTATACAATCGCCATCATTCATCAGATAGCTCAACCTTCTAGGACTGAAATCAGTGAATAACAAAGGAGGGAGTAGGTGGTATGATACCTTTTATTGGAATAACAAGTAGTTGATCTGTTACAAGCTGTCGAACCTCTCAGGGTCCTTTATCAGGCGCGGCAGACATACAGAAACAAAAAAAATACCCCCCGTTCTTTGCTGAAAGCAGCGAGACTTCCTTAAGGTATATGAGGCAATTTATGCTAAAAATCAGTGACAGTTGACGTGCGTGGCTATAGCAGACACATTTAAAGCTGGGTGTAACTTTTCATCATCTTAATCAGAAAAGTAAGAGTATCTTTCAACAAGCCACTAATTGTACAAAGTGACTATCTTCTGAGGAAGAATACATGATACTGTTGAGTCTACTTTGTCAACACCATCGGAGGCTGAAGGTAGATTAAGATTACAGTACATTTACTAATCAGCCTTTTTTGCGGGCACAGGAAGGAACTGCTGTTCCTCTAGTGTCCTTAACACATGTTTTCAGCCCTGAATGATAAGGAGAAAGACAATTTTTCTTCAGGGAGGTGACAGCAGAAACAATGCCCCCCTGACATGGTTCTCACAAGCTGTCCCCTCACATTTTTACAGCAGGAAGTTTAAGAGAAGGAAGAGGCCCTCTCAATTATTGGAATTTCTTTCAGAGGAATTTTGACCCCCCCCCCCAAATAAAATCCCATGATCTTTTTTCTCTCTACATTTCCTATATGTGTGGGCACCAACAAATTTACATTTCCCAGTGACATAATTAGCAAGACTTTAAGGACCCATGCCTTTTATGTCATTTTTAAAAGTAAAATGATATCAAACGCAACCAGCATCTTTCTTGTTTTATTTATTTCTCAAATCCTGTGTTTTTTATTTGGTGTTTCCATAAAGTATAAGGTAGTATTGAAGTAATTAGGCATTTTGAGGAAGGCTGCCCTTTCTAATGATGATGTTTGCAGTAGTGGCTTGGGGCCTTTTATCGAGATTTACATTTGAATGCATGTGCTGTAGATTCAAATATAGAGATGTGCGCAACTTGCGCCCGAGTTCACAAACGCAGAGAAACTGACTCATTTTTTCCATGACAAAAGTCACGAGTCAGTCAGAGCCGAGTTACAGTACGGTCCAAATTCACCAAATACTTTAAGTAAGGATGCTAACTCCCACCTGGTCAGTCACGCAAGTGATTCTCCCAGTAACTTTTACTGTATGTGACAATTGTGCTTTTTAAAACACTGAAATGCACATCTTTTATTTATTTAGTTGTTCATCCCACTGCAATGCTCATAAGGAAGGCCAGTTAGACCCCGGTGCAACCAGCAGTATTCACCAGTGCTGTCTGTGAGGTCTGAACTGCAGATTCCTTGATTCCTTCTAACGAATGTCTGTTCCATCCAAATCCCCAAATAACATCAATATCCTTGACAGATCATAGTTACTATATATATATATATATATATTTACTTGATAGTGTTTATAAGATCTGTCGTTTTCATTTGTCCCAAGTCATTTCCAACTGCATGGATTTTCAAAACAATAAATCCTTTAACCACTTTCCTCATCTCCATAATTTCAAGCAGCAAAGCCCTTAATCCCTCTCCACTATACCCCGATTGTCCTCTCTCCGAGATTTCTACCATACACTCTCCTTTCTGCTTGCTTTGCTACCCAATATATGTAAGAATGTCCAAAAATCCAAACTGCTGGAACCATTGTTGATAAAAAAAAATGGAATTTCACCAATTTTATTGGCACTTAACACCACCAGCTCACTAATCTTCAATGCTCCCAAAATGGCAATGCAAATGATGCCTGAACTCGTTTAGCTTCATAAACTAAAAAATATACCTCATCTAGAACTACCAAAAGGTTCTCAAACAACATGAATGAAATAAGCCTCCTTAAATCCCCCGTTTTAACCCCTTTCATCCAAACTTTCAACAATTTTCTTATCACAAACTCTTTTGTTATATCCTTCCACCCCAATAACTTGAAAAGGAATGCCAAACCCGCTAATTTCTTGCCTGCCATTCGACCGGATGTACCCTCATTTTGCAGTTGACAAAGTCACACCAGTAATGCCATCAATCTTACACCTTAGCATCCTGTACCACTCAGTTGCAGTGCTAATGTCAACCATTCTCCTGTATGTGGTCCAAGATGCCGGAGCAAATGGCTCCAAATTTCCAACTCCCCCCAAATCAGTTTCCATACGTAAAGTGGGCAACTCTGACCATCCATAGCTGCATCCGGACAGAAGCTCTGAAATTCCTTTCACTGAAAGTGAGATAAAGCATCCGCTATAGTATTTTTAACTCCTGGGACATGCCGTGCCCTAAACCATATATGTTGCAATGAACAAAGGAGAGCAAGGTGCCGTAATACCTGATTATTTATATAGAGCTCGCTAATCACCTGCACTACCCCCTATATTCAGTCCAGAATAAAACCCTCCTAAGAAATGTTTTAGCTACCACAATTGGAAATAATGGCAGCAAAAAACAAGTTCTTTGTCAAACCTGCTTCAATCCATTCCTATAGCCTTTGCCCCACACAGCATTCTTCAGCTAGTAAAGCCCCAGCCCCCAGAGAACCAACTGCATCAGTAAACAACCGAATCTGCTGATTTGACACTTCCTCCTTTTGCCAACAAGATCCACCATGTTAGCCTTCAATGAAACCTGCCATATTACCAAGTTCTCCTTAAACAGCGTTTGTAGCCAACGACAGACACCTGCAAAACAGCCTCCACATTGGCATTATCCTACATGCGAATGCTAAATACCCCAGTAATGATTGCAACTGTTTGAGAGTAACCTTTATTGACCCTACCACCACCCTTAACAAGTCTGAAAGCTTCTTTATCTTTTTTTTTGGACAACCAGAAACCCATCTACTACTGTATATCAATTTCTAATCCTGGAATGATAACACTGTTCTTGGACCATCCATCTTATCCTTTGCCAATGGAACCCCAAAAGGTCTTGCTACACCTTGAATAGTATGCAGTAATTGAAAACATAACTAATTTCCTGTTGGACCAACAAAAAGAAAATCATCCAGGTAATGAACTGAATTATTCCCTGCCTCTTGAGGAACAACCCATTCCCAAATGTACTGAACAACCCAAGTAAAAACATGGAGATGGCGCGTCCCATTGGCAAGCAGATATCCAGAAAAAAAAAATGCTCATTATAAACACCCTAACAAATGATAACAAGCCAGATTTACTGGCAATAAACGGATGGCAGACTTAATATCCCTTGCCTTGAGCTTTCTTACTGCTTGGACTATTAAATTCCACACTTCCTTTGTTGAAGCAATGCACCGCTGAGTGCACTCCCCACAATGAGAGAATTACCACGATTTGTCCCACTTACAATGGCTCTCGTTGAAGAGCCAGCCTTCCTTCCTGCCGACACCACTTGCTCAAAGGCGCTGGCCACGACTGCAAAGAGCGAAGGCTTTTGCGGTGTAATCGACACTAGCCACAAGTCAATCTCCTTCACATCCCAACTCATATTCCTCCTAACTACCATTTTCTGCCTGAACCGCTGATCATACTTCCAAGCCCCCCATATACATTTTACGCTCTCCATACAATATCCATGTAACAAACCTGGGGTGTCTTTTCAGCAATAACGCTTGCCAAAATCGCAAATCCTTGCAACCAATTACTGAAAGTTTTAGGCAGCTATTTATTTCTATCCGCACCTTTTCCTCTTGACTCACCTCTTCTATCTAACCTGTAACATTTTCCTGTCCACAGGCAACAACGTCAAAATATACACAAAATCATCTCTCGAAATCTTCTCTTTACCTCACTAGTTATATACATTC
>CM071571.1:104037435-104039935 GCA_036426205.1 Ascaphus truei | reverse complement strand
TATTTAAAGTATAAAACAAATGGCATTGACACAATAGTCTTTTTTTATTATATTCTAAATGATTTATATTATATTTGTGTTTTACGAGTTTCTTTGATCACTGCTACTTAAGCTGCAGTCCCACATCGGACCAAAGTGTGTTTAATGGGTTAAATGTGTGTGATTACTGATTATTGCCTTTTATTGAAAAAACTAAACAAAAACATTTTAATGTTTCTATTGTTAACACATTTTCTAAAGTGTTTTCTTAACGGTTTCCCCAATCTTTATCCTCATGATAAAGCGTGGGATACCACGTGAAACGCGTTAGAGTGTTCTTTTTGGCTGTTACTATGCCCTAAAATAAATTTTTGCACCTAGGATATTTTGTGGTTTGCAGTTTGTGGTTTCCAATCTTCAGCAGCAGCAGCAGCAGCAGATGCACCGCCGTTTTCCCTGTACTCTCTTCAATTGTTTCTTGGTAGGAGCACGCAGGACAGGACCAGGATATCCCCAAGGTCAGCAGTGAGTAATCCATTTACTTCATTTATGTGATCAGTCCTACACACGGTTACCTAGACCACCACATAAGACTTACCTACATGGCTAGTGGCATAATCTATGGGAGTGTGTTTAACATTGGACTATCTGGAATCCTGAGTCTTATGAACTGTCCTATGCTATGAAGATGTTTATATTTTTATACCATGATCAAACATTGCCTACTCCTGGTTAGCATCACAAGTGGGAATTAACCCTCCCCTTCCCTTCCATCCTCATGATAAGAATCGTAGTGGATCTTAGAATCGACAGGTAACATGTTAATCACAGTTTTCTTTGTTTGTATGGTACATCTGCTAATCATTAGCTAAACAGAGAAAACTGTAGCACAACATGTATCTGGCTTGGTCCCCGCTGGCTGCTGAAAAAAAACACGCCTCAATGGGGCCGGGCCCACTGCGAGGGGCGGGCGCCGCGCTGCGCGGTGCGTTTTCTCAGGTAGACATTAAAATTGTGATTAGAACAAGCGACAGAGTGCTAGGCCAAGCCCCCCGCGGTTCAGCCAATGAGGGTGAACCTGCCGGGTGATGTCATGGCCGCGCCCCCGTCACTCCCCCATCACGCCCCCCTGTCTTTCCCCCTGCAACTCACTGCAGACCGGGGAACTCGGCTGCACGTGCTGCCAGCCCGGCAGGCGCGCGTGCAGCGCAGGCACTGGGGACGTAGCCTTAAGCATGGTTTTTACCGAACCCAATGAAATGAAAAAATATATTCAACCGTTTGAGTCAACCCTGCCTTTTTGACTCTTACATCTTGTAAGTAGTCAATTCATTAGAGCCAAGTCAATTGAAGGCTTTTTTCAAATTGTCATTTTTGCTGCACTTAAATTTATTTTTGTTTCCTCCCCATGCTCCCCGTGGATTTTGTGTGTTTTGCTGTTACTGTGGGGGAAGAGTGAAGACTACCCCTTCCAGTGGTTCCAGAGCAGGGGGTGAAACTGTATTTACATAAATTTTATCACATTTTTCACTTATTTAAGTTTTTGATTAGTCACTTATTATTAGTGTCCACTTTTTATTTGTTTGCGCCTGTGTTCACTCTACGAAATATGTTGGCATCATACAAAATAAAGCTACTATATGCTAAACTGCTACAAATTCCGGGCATTATTGAAATCCCTGCTCTCTGATTGGTAAAAATTCATGGTATTATTAATTCATTAATGACCTTGAATGTCTGGCACCCTGACAAGTTTTTATTTCCAACCAATCAGCTTTCCCTGTCATGCAGTGAGTGAGAGCAGCTCTCAGACATGGGAGGTGATTGGATAGGAGGCACCTGCCAGGCACTGACTCCTCCCCCTCACCCTGCCTGCAGAGAGCTAGGCAGAGGAGAACACAAAGGTGTGTGTTTCTGTGCGTGTGTGTGTGCCTGTGTGTGTGTGTGTGTGTGTGTGTAAGAATCAATATAACTATACAAAAGTGTCTATATTATTTATTTAAATAAACATACAATTAGCCTATAATAGTAATAATCCCCCCAGAACAGGGCATTACTGGCCAATAATGCTTTGTCTGGGTTACCTCGGCTTTGCCTCGGGCCTTCAACTCTTCCAGCCCGGGCACTATTGGCCAATAATGCCCTGTTCTTCAGGGATTATTACTTAATTATATGGTAAACTGGGTAAAATTCCAGACATTATTAAAATCCCAGTTTTCTGATTGGTCAAAATTTCAGACATATTCATCCAGTAAAATGGGCTAGAATTTTTGGCACTTTGCCAAGTTTCCATTTCAAGCCAATCAACATTCATGTGTCATGCAGTGATTGAGAGCAGCTCTCAGACAGGGGAGGGGATAGGATGCAAAATTAGCCTGTAGTGAGTGAGTGTGTGTGTGTGTGTGTGTGTGTATCAGTGGATCAGTGGATCAGTGGCTGTGTGTGTGTGTGTGTGTATATCAGTGGATCAGTGGATCAGTGGCTGTGTGTGTGTGTGTGTGTGTGTGTGTGTGTGTGTGTG
>CM071571.1:103810110-104034806 GCA_036426205.1 Ascaphus truei | reverse complement strand
ACACTTTCAACACATCATCAATAAAGCACCCACACCACCACAACAAAACACCCAACATCTACTTGACCCACACAACAGATACTAACTGACGATCAACCCCGCCACTAATCTAACGCAACAGCCCCACCACGATCCAGTTACACAATACACACCACACACACACACACACACACAACACACCCACCACGCCACACACACAACCCCACTACCACACACACACACACCACCCAAGCTTACCACAAGAGCTACACCCAACGCCACACCTACACCCACATTAGCCAGACACACGCCCCCATCACACACCCCAGCACACACACACACACAGCATCACAGAACACACCCACAACACACACCACACACCATCTACAACACACACACACACACACCACACAAACACCAGTGACACACACACACACAACCATGACACACACAACACACGAACCAGTGACAAGCATAACAACACAGAACATGATCACAACACACAGAACACAGTACCACTCACAAACGAACCAACACACTCCCCACTCATCTCTGTGTCCTACCTTTCATCTGGAGCAAGAGGGGGGGGGGGAGCCATCTTGACCTGGCAGCAGACACACACTTCTCCCGACTCTCACTGCTGAGGAACTCCGCTGACACTAACCCAGCCCCCACCCTCTGCTGTCAGACCGGCCTCCGCCGGTCCTCATTCTCTCCTCTCTATCTGCTGCTTTGGAGTCTCTCTGCTGCCCCCCTGCTCTGATGTGCTAAAACCAGAACAGCACAAAAAACAACGACATTTAAGAATGCGGGGCAGCCAGGACAGCCATTAAAAAAAACGGGACTGTCCCAGCTAAACCGGACACCTGGTACCCTACCATTTAGAAAGTCATCATCTTCCTCTTTTGAAACGGTTCTATACACGGACCTTTTTGAGCTCTGGCATTTGGCAACAAAGTATCACAAACAGATCTGTTGTTGTGTTCCAAACAGTAGACTATTGTTAACAGCTTCCAGAGTAATGAACAATGTGTTACACTTAGTAATATATGTTATATATCAGCTGGCCTCATATCCCAGACTGCAGCCTAGAGTCAAAAGGCCACCATTAACATTAGGCACCCCTTGTTACAGATTTATAACAGCAGCACCAAACGATTTGCCAGCTTAGGAAAGAATTAAACATTGCCACATGCTTTACATATTAAATAAAATAAAATGAGGGACTGTAATATGGGTTGCTAATTCACATAGTTTTTTTTTTTTAATACATACTAGATGGGACTACACACACCACACACACACACCACACACACACACACACACACCACACACACACACCACACACACACACGCACACACACCACACACACACACACCACACACACACACACCACACCAACACAAAACACACACACACACACACCACACCCCTCTGCATAGAATGTAAAGTGTTATATAGTGGTGTTATTGTGTTCAGTAAACATTCCTTTATCGTACCAAGTGTGTGTGTATTTACTGCTGTATTGTCTTGGGAGGGGCTATCCTACTGTGTAAGGATGCTTTTCAGGTGGAGGAGCTGTGTGTTAGCGAACACGGTCACCCCAGGCTCCCTTCAGCGGAGGGAACTAGGGTGATATACCCCAAATGATGAGTGCTGCAGAGGTAATGGTGTAAACATATAGTATCAGATGTCAATATAGGCAATTTGCTTGTTGTCTCCGGTTGAGGCAGGGCAGTAATTAGTATGGCGAAACCAAGTTAAGCTACTTGGACCCCTATATCATGGAGAATAGCGTGGCGGAATCAACATAAAGAAGGGTGGGGATGACCATCGGAAGTCCAAGGACCGTCTCCGGACTCCTTCCCTATAGAACACAGCACAATGAGCTAATCTTCCTGGGGTAAAATATATGCAAAAGCATATTAATGGTAACTTGCAGCCTCTTCAGGCCTCCTCGAGTTTCATCCGGATCAGCGTGCTTCCCAGCCATGGATCATAGGCGGAAGGGAAGTACGTGGGGGGGAAAAATTAGGTGGTGCACAGCATGCAAAAAATATTGAGGGCTGGATTGCAGTATCAAAGAGATAAAGCCTGAGTGCAGGTGAAATGCGTTAGAGGTCACTTGTAGGGTTATTCTATTTTTTACCCTTTGCCTATGGCCCAATAAAACTTTTTTTTATACTATACTGCAATCCAGCCCTCAATATTTTTTGTATGCTGTGCACCGCCTAATTGGCCACGCATAAATGCGAGCAGGCTACGGAATGTAGCGGCGGTCATGAGAGGATGTCCGCATCGAGCGCATGCCAAAGCACGGCCGAAGCGGGGGCAATTAGATAAAGGCTCTGAGCAAGGAGACTACAAGTCCCATGAGCCTTAGTGAAGACATCTGCGGGGCCACAGATGCTGGTGCGAGCACTGGGCAGGTATCGTTACACACGTGCACCAACTGAAGTACTCACAAACAATAGTCACAGCCGCTGACACAGGGAAAGGATGGAAGAGGTTTGTATGTGTGGACAACAAGTGTGGAGATAACACGTGGTGGGCAGTTGTACTCTTAGTCATATTAGAGTATAAGCGCTTTAAAGGTTAAGAGATATAGTAAAGTCCAATGTCGTTTTACAAGTGTCTGTATTCATTGTGATTTGGTCCTGTGAGGGGCTCCTCCCACTCCGCTGGGATTTCTCACAGGTGGAGGCACTGCACCATATTATAAGTAGATCACTCCAGGCTCTCTGTGGTGGAGGCTTAGGCTCCTGGGAGCCAACAGGTAAAAAGGCAGCACAGGTAGCTTTCTGTGTTCAGGGGGATACAGGGCTACATAAATATATAGAAAGGATAGAATGCGGAAGAAAGATATAGAAGAGTGTGGTGGAAAGGTCCATTAACTGTGTCTACCATGACATAGTGACCTGCTAATCAGGTATTTGTCTTTAAGGACGAAAAATACATGTATTGTAGTGCTTGCATTCAATAAATAACCTAGCAGTAACTAATATTTACGTTGCTTTACATAATCAATATTTTTACCATCAATAACAGGGATGTAGTGGCTCAGTGAGTAAAGGCACAGATTCTCAAAACAATAATGGGAAGTAGGGGAGCCTGGGGCAAATCCTGGTGTCAGCTTCTTGTGACCTTGAGTAAATCACTTCAGACATCAAAATTAAATTGTAAACTCTATGGGGTAGAGACTCATTGTGCCTGCAAAATACCATGCACAGCACTGCATACCATGCACAGCACTGCATACCATGCACAGCACTGCATGCCATGCAAAGAAGTGTATACCATGCAAAGCAGTGTATACCATGCACAGCACTGCATACCATGCAAAGAAGTGTATACCATGCATAGCACTGTATAGCAGGGGTGTGCAAAGTGTGGGGCATGCCCACCAGGGGGGGGGGGGGGGGGGAGAATTTCCTGGGGGGCGAGGCGGCTATAGAGGTCCTGCGCACTTAAATTAAGTGCCGGGGGAACTGCGAGAGGCCTCTGTTGCTTCTCCTACCAGATCTTTGGTGACGCGTCGCCATGATAACCGGCGTCAAAAGACGCAACGGAGTCACGTGCAATGTGACATCACATGCCCTTGCGACGTTGTTTGATGCTGGAGCCAGACAGGAGGAGGGCGCAAGCCGGGAGGTGAGTAGCCAAGGGGGTGCACGATACAATTTTTGTGCACCCATTCTGTATACCATGCACAGCACTGCTTGCCATGCAAAGCGGTATATACCATGCACAGCACTGCTTGCCATGCAAAGCGGTGTATACCATGCCAGCACTGCTTGCCATGCAAAGCGGTGTATACCATGCACAGCACTGCAACATTGCAAAGCGGTGTATACCATGCACCAGCACTGCAATACCATGGCAACTGGTGTATACCATGCACAGCACTGCTTGCCATGCAATCGGTGTATACCATGCACAGCACACCATGCAAAGCGGTGTATACCATGCACAGCACTGCATACCATGTAAAGCGGTGTATACCATGCACAGCACTGCATGCCATGCAAAGCGGTGCATACCATGCAACACTGCATACCATGCAATCGGTGTAATCCATGCAACAGCACTGCTGCCATGCAAATCGGTGTATATCATGCACAGCACTGCTCATGCAAACGGTGTATACCATGCACAGCAACTGGCATCCATGTACAGCGGTGTATACCAATGCACAGCACTGCATGCCATTCAAAGCGGTGTATACCAGGCACAGCACTGCATCCATGCAAAGCGGTGGATACCATGCACAGCCTCGCCATCCAAGCAGTTATACCATGCACAGCACTGCATACATGCCAAGCTGGTGTTACCCCAACAGCACTGCTTGCCATGCAAACTGTGTATACCATTCACAGCACGCTCCATGAAAGCGGTGTATACCATGCACAGCACGCATGACCCATGCAAAGCTGTAGTATACCATGCACACACTGCATACCATGCAAAGCGTGTCATACCATGCACGCACTTGCATACCATGCAAAGCAGTAACTATACCATGTCACAGCACTGCTTGCCATGCAAAGCGGTGTTACCACTCACACACCATGCAAAGCGTGTATACCATGCACAGCACGCCATGGCAAAGTGGTGTATACCCTGCACCCACTCTTGCCATGCACAAGCGGTATATACATGCACAGCACTGCATGCCATGCAAAGCGGTGTTATACCATGCACAGCACCATGCAAAGCGGTGTATACCATGCACAGCAACGCCATTCAAAGTGGTGGTATATACCATGCACGCCGCTTGCCATGCAAAGCGTTGTATACCATGCACAGCACTGACATGCCATGCAAAGCGGTTGTATACCATGCACAGCAACTGCTTGCCATGCAAAGCGTGTTACCATGCACAGCACTGCATGCCATGCAAAAGAGTGTATACCTGCACCACACTGCATGCCATGCAAAGCGGTGTATACCATGCACAGCACGTCATGCAAAGCGGTGTATACCATACACAGCACTGCATGCCATGCAAAGTGGTGTATACCATGCACAGCACTGCATACCATGCAAAGCGGTTGTATACTGATGCACAGCACTGCATTCCAATGGCAAACGCGTTGTATACCATGCACAGCACTGCTTGCCATGCAAAGTGTATATACCAGCACCACTGCATCATCAAGCGGTCTACCTCACAGCACTGCATACCTGCAAAGCGGTGTATACACCTGCACAGCACATGCAATACCATGCAAAGCGGTGTATCCCATGCACAGCACTGCTACCATGCAAAGGGTGTAGTTCTCATACGGTGCCCGCACTTCACTGGCACGCCTCCTTGACGATTTTGCAGTTTCGCTCTGTGTCTGATCCGCCCCCATTAGTTCGCCCTGCTACCCTTCCCCTGCCCAAACTTCTCTCGACCCTACCTGCTCCTTATATAGCTTAATGTCCCCACCGGTATCTAGCGTTGTCTGCCAGCGCTTCTTGACTACTTTCCCCTCTTCCTGCTGCTTGCGTCACCATTGCAATCAATCGACCGCCGCTCCCTGCGCCGCACCTCTTTTCCTCACCCACCTGGGTCACAGATGTCTGGACATGCACCAAGGGCGTATACAGGGCAACAGCACTGCCATGAGCGGTGGTGTAAACCAAGCAGAGCGCACTCATGCCATGCAAGGGGTGTATACTTGGACACAGCACTGATGCCATGAAGGGATACGCAGCGTCATTGGCCAGCGGTTTGGATCCTTACACGCACGGAGCTTGCAGAAGTTGATCCATCACGAAGGAACCACAAGCGGTTGGATGTATCGCTGCACAGACGTTGGCATTCCAGCGTGGGTTAAGACCGAGCAAGCACTGTCCATGAAAAGCTTGGTATGGGCGATATACTGACGCACAGAATCAATGATACGCAGGCAAGAAAGCCGGGTCCTCCCCTCAGGTACCAGCGACAACGGTTGGGGACATGCACAAGCACTGTACATGAAACGGTTTACCTGCAGCAGCGCATACATGCAGAGTGTATATCCCATGAGACTAGTCCAATACCATGCAAAAAAGGTGTATGCCATGCACAGGCACTGCAAAACCATGCAAAGCGGTGTTACCATGCACAGCACTGCATTACCAATGCAAAGAGGTGTTACCAATTGCACACAGCACTGCATCCCATGCAAAGAGGGTGTAATACCATGCAACGCACTGCATACCATGCAAACGGTGTATACCATTGCACAGCACTGCTTGCCAGGCAAATCGGTGTATACCCTGCACAGCCCCATGCATACCATGACCATGCAAAGATGGTGTATACCATGCACATGCAAATGCATTGCCATGCACAGCGTTAAATAAGAAAAATCACATAGTACAACAAGATAAAATAATCTTTTGGAGGCTAAACCCGCATGTATATTATTAAACAGCTCAACCTATTCAAAATATTCTCCCGAGAATGACCCATGCATGAAATATTACTAATACTGAACTTAAAAAGTGGAGAAACGTGACCTCTGTGGCTAGACACGTTTTGTCTAACACAGGTGTGAAATCCCTTCTTGCAGGCCTTGTATAGACCAGATTCACTTAGGAATCACAAGGGGTGATTAGAAAAGCAATACTTTTAAACGAGAAACATGTGGCTATCACATTGGATACAAGGTACCCTAAGGGTTTTAAACAATGAAGATGTTTTAATATCTTGTATTTATGATTGTGTACACCTTAAATATATGTATCTTTTTTTTGTTTCCGGGTCATACGCTACAACTCTGTTTTAGTTAAACTGTTTTGGGCCAAAAACCGGACTTTGCACATTTCTGTGACCTTCATGTAAAACCAGTGGCACAGTCGAAAATCCCCTGCTCCCCCCCCTATATATCTCCAGATATAGAATGCGTGCTATCAGCTGGGGGGATGGGATGGGCCAGGTTGCGACTGCAAGTGGATTGTAGCTTGCAGAAGAAAGAGATAGAGCTGCACTCACAGCGTCCTTCAGCCATAAAGTTAAAATTTTTAAAAAGATCAACGTTTGGGTCCCACATTGGACCTTTCGGTGGGCAAAAGGATTGCATCCCTCCCCCCCCATAATTCTTACTCTGTGCACATTGACTTCCTTTAAATGTACTGTGTGCCATTGTACTTGGCACTGATCATGATACATTTTTTAGAACTGTTTCACATTCAGTCTTTAAGCTTATTAGCATCTCTTGAAGCCAACAAAAAGATGACAGTAGACACAAACAATACGGAACTACCGTTTTCCTCTCTCTCTCTCTCTCCTCGCCCTCCTCTCTCCCGTCTCTCTCTCCTCATCCTCGCTCTCGCATCTCTCTCTCTCGTCCTCTCCCTCTCTCTTCTCTCGGGTCGGTGTCTCTCTCTCCTCTCTCTCCCCTCGCTCTCTCCTCCCCCTCTCTCTCTCTCTCCCTCTCTCGCTCTCCCCCCGTGCTCTTCTTCTACGTCTCTCTCTCTCCTCCTCTCTCCGTCTCAGCTCTCTCTCTATGATATTATAATTCTATATATATATTTATATATATATATATATATATATAAATATATATACACATACGTTATTACTTAATGAAGGAATGTATCAAGTTTCACGTTAAATCCACTTAATTTGCAGCCTCTATTTCATCTATAGCTAATTTTGTACTCTGGTTACTTGTTAGATAAAAAGTAATCTCTTGTTACCAATCAGTACCTTTCCTCTGTCATTTCTAGCATTATGTCTACTTGGACAATTAATTTTAATTTCTTCCCTAACAAGCCCCCATTTGTCTCACTATATGCTCAATTTACATAACTGTGGACCATAATCCTACCCCTGTAATCTCCCTTTACACTAGTAAAAGCAACATGGTTTCTCTGCATGTCCGTCACAAAGTTTGTACCATACGCCCTTGACTCATTTCTTTAACTTTTCTAGCTCTTTTGTGCTATTTATGTTGATGTATTAAAATACATCTAAAAGGGTAATTAGTGTGCTTGTTTATCAGAAATAAGAAATGATCAAGGATTAAAAAGATGTAAAATACATGTAACCATTGTAATAAACAGCACCATGTATAAAATGAAGACAATAAAACAATGGAATTTTTATTCTACTATAACTGTGTTTTTTGCACCTGTTTTGCAGTAAGGAAACTTGAGCTCCTTAAATTGTGTAGCAGTCCAAAGTCAGTGCATTAATTTGCACACGTATACTGTAGAATGCCTGTGAAAGTTTACTGTTATGCACTGTGAGCATATTGGCTTTGCTAAGAGATCAAAACATTGTTTATCACATACTGTATAGTGCAGGGGTTGTGCAACATGGTCATATTTGGCAAGATATTTCCCCAAAGGACTACAGTAGACTCATTTCCTGGCAGATGTTCAGGGCACGATATTATACCATTAGTTTCAATCCCCCTCTCACCAATGTCATTAGGTCTACCTCAGATGCACTCACTGCAATACACACAGTTAATGACTTAATCCCCACTATGCAACATCATAGTAGCAGAATATGAGGTTTCTGCCTGGTACTTATAGCTGGATCAAAGTATCTCGTAATATTCTGACTTATCCAGGTGAGTTTGCAATGATGGAGAAGGCAATCTAAAAAGTGAAATGTAGTAGATCCTAAAATCAGACTAACTAACCTTCCTTTTTTAAAAACATTCAGTTCAATGCAATGCAGACGTTTTAAAAGTTAAGTTCAAAGAAGTTAAATAAATATAAATATATATAGAAATATAGGATGAGTACCTTAGTCAACTAAATTTAACATGGGTTGAACTCGATGGATTTTGTTCAACCTCATCTACTATGTACTCTGTAAATTGTTGTAACTAATAGATATAGGCTTCTTCTAAGTGGAATGGAACATTTGGTTGAAGCCGTTTCGTCGCGTCCAAATGACCGCTGGCGTTCGGCCACAGACAGACCCACCGCCGCAGCCCATCCGCCGCTGGAACCCCCGCCATTAGCCGTTACTACGGTAAGTTTTACTGGTTTGGGGTTCATTTAAGGGGGTTTAGCAGTTAGGGTAAGGGGTTAATTTATTTAGTTTTAGCATTGACAATTTTACCTACAGTACTACAATATATTTTAAAATGCTCTGTATATTTTTCAGGCGTCTCTACTATGCTCTTTTGGCTCTCGATTGAGGGTGCATAATATTTGTCATTCTACAGAAATAGGAAGGAACAATTTAAATATTTCTAAATGTTAATTTAAGTATTAATAAAACATATATCACAAATGCCAGGCTGATATTTTTCTGCATTTTTAACTATGAACTTTAATACTTCTAATGTCAGAAATGTACAATAATAATCTGTGATCAAAAAAATTGACCCTTTTTACTGCCAAGAGGCCTACATTGCAGGAAGAGGGTTAAGAGTCAACATTTCAAATTTCTCAGTATACATAAACAATACAGTATGCAGATACAATGAAAAAGTTTAAGTGAATAAAGTATTTTAGTTTATACATAACCAGAAAATAATGTAACCAAGCCCTTTTTTTAAAAAAATATGAGAAGCAATGGATTTAAATATTATCTGCAGAAACTGAGCATAGGAAGGATCAGCAGAACAACAGAAAACAGAGAGCAATTTCAATCATTTCATCCATGTCTACCGCATTATTAACATATAATCCACACGGTTACATTAGTCAGGGTCATCATATTTTAGTAGCATTTCCCAACACCTACTTTTCACCTGACCTTGCGAGGTCAAATAACTGAAAGCTACTGCGGTTCTAACTTCCACAACAAAGCAAAACACCCTTATCTTCTTTAGTTGTTTAAAAAAAGATTACCTTTCATCCCAAATGTTCTGTACATGGGCCCAACAGACAGCCGTGTAAGAGATAGACCTGAAGTGAGTTTGCTTTTAAAGGCAAGTATTAGCAAACAAATCAGATTAAACCTAACTGCACGAGTGTTTCCCTCCACTGTAAAATCAGACTAATTCTGTCATTAAAATAACATATGACTGTATTAAATATTATAAGAATATGCTTGCTGGCCTTTTTAGCTTTAAAGATATCGAAGTAAAATTGAACAAAAAAAACCCACCACTGCTAAGTGTGCAAAACACAAACAATGATATGTATGGATGTACAAGTACAGCTATGGGCGCTGTATAATAAAGATACACATAGAATGATATATAAGTAACTAAAGGTGTTCTTACCGTATTTTCAGACGTTAGCTTGCAAACGCTTACGAGACCAGCACACATAACAAAGAAGAAAATAATTGCTCGTTTCTCCATTGTGCGTCAAAACGTTTTCCCTAAGCATATAGCCTTCTTGTGGGAAAGTAAAACAGCAGAGAGGGACCTAAGTGATGTTGGCCTTGTCATGCCACTGCATTTACTCTGTATGCTTTGTCTTTAAATAGTTCTCCTAACTCTCCGGTCCCACCTCTCTTTCCTGTAGAAATATGGGATTAAATGGTCAAGCAAGTGAAACCCGCCATTGACAGAAAAAAAAAAATGCAAGGCTTGACGATTTGATTGTAAAGCTGAATAAACCCTTGCCAGCTAAATGACAGGATATCCTAAATGGACTATGCTGTGAGGATGATTATTTGAGAAGCTGCTGACAGCAGAACTGTTTATGTATGTAGTTATTTCTTTCACACATACAAATATACATATATTAAATAAAGCATTTAGATGTGTCATACAGCCACGTATCGAAAGGAGTTAATAAGGAAAACACCGTCAATCGAAAAATATTTGATTGTATTATTAGAAGCAACCATATATTCGTTGTATACATTAACATCATATGCATATATTTAAATATCAAGGGAATTCAAAATATGACTTCTGCTATACCAAAAGTGCCATATAGCATGAAAAGAAGTTTACAATTACTCCAGAGCAGGGGTGCCCAGTTCCTGTCCTCAAGCTCCCCCAACAGGCCAGGTTTTCAGGATATCCCATCTTCAGCAGAGCTGGCTCAATCATTCCCTGCTTCAGCACAAGTGGCTTAATCAGTCCCTGCTTCAGCACAGGTGGCCCAATCAGAGGGTCAGTCAGACTACAAGTTTGATTCAAAATGTGTTTTGACGTTTTACAGCGATATCGAATCAAATATCAAGTTCTCTTAATCATAGTGTAAGGTATTTAAGATTGCGCCCTTAATAAATATTGTTTCCCTCTTTCATTGCAGCCAATGCATTTTTAGATCTGAATGGACAGAATCCTGGCCCCTGAAATACTGTACTGTACTGTATATAGGAAATAAAAATGAAGAAGTAAATTATTTCACTGTGACAATGTGCCGATATTTTGCAGCTCGATACTGAAAATAAAGAACAAGAAAGAAAAAAAGAAAAAATCGTACTAACTCAAGTGAATGTGTGTGCTAATCACTGATGATAGTGATACTGTAAGAAATGTAACAAATAACAGTGAAAAGAAACAATTGTTGGTATTGACAATTAAAGTCCCCAATTGGAGGAACAACAGTCTCAAAAAGTATTTATCCAGCAGAGTGCTCATAGAAGAAAAGAAGGTACTTGAAAAAAGATCTCTATGCAGAATCTGCAGCCTCAAAAAGGATCTCTATGCAGAATCTGCAGCCTCAAAAAGGATCTCTATGCAGAATCTGCAGCCCCAAAAAGGATCTCTATGCAGAATCTGCAGCCTCAAAAAGGATCTCCATGCAGAATCTGCAGCCTCAAAAAGGATCTCCATGCAGAATATCTGCAGCCCCAAAAAAGGATCTCCATGCAGGAATCTGCAGCCTCCAAAAAGATCTCCATGCAGAATCTTGCGCCTCAAAAAGGATCTCCATGCAGAATCTGCAGCCTCAAAAAGGATCTCCATGCAGAATCTGCAGCCTCAAAAAGGATCTCCATGCAGAATCTGCAGCCTCAAAAAGGATCTCCATGCAGAATCTGCAGCCTCAAAGAAAACCGACTAGGTCCAGGAGAAAATCTACAAAAAACAAAGAAAAAGAAGTGTAAACTCCCACGGCGTAATATTTCAAATAGCAAACGGTCCCATATCAAATGATATGGACCGTGGGATAGCAAAAATAATAATATATATAAAAAAGGAAACAAACAAAAAAAGGGAAACACAATGGTATACAAAAATACAATTGAAAAAAGGACACATTGATATGTCAGTTAGTTTGAAAGAGATCTTTGTATGCAAGTGCCCCTACAATGTACAGTATATACAGAATAACAGCGTATCTGTGTGTATACATGGATCGCCCGGTGCAGTAAACCGATGACAGGGTCTCTGGCTCACTGTGTGATACTGTGTATAGCCTCCCTTTCTGAAATCCCAGTCTGGTGTACCAGGAGACTTTTATTGCATAACCAGCCTCACACGGATGAGACCCAAAAGGTTGAAACAGTCTGTCTGTGATTAGGTGTTACTGGCTATGCACTGCAACCCAGGCTGTGCTTAAAAGCTGTGTAATTGGCAGGTATATTCTTACAGGGGTCCCTGTTAAAATGGATAGGAAGTAAAAGGTGACACTGTGTGCTCATTTGCATGTCATTTCCCAGAATCCCTGGCTGCAGTGGAAGCATTGTATGCTAGGAGATAATGGTGAAAAGCATGTCACTATTAAGTCCATTGGTCTTTTTATCTGAGTTTTTAGGGAGAAGGGACTATCTGTGAAATACATTTCAAAGTGTTCCTTATTTTTCCACTTATCAGAAAGCAGTAATGTAGGTGGCAGTTTTGCCTACAAATATTTGGAAACTGTCTTCATTAAAGGCGTTTAATAATGGATATTGTTTGTTTATATTGAGCCAACATATTCCGTAGCGCAGTACAATCGGGTTGGAGGACAAAAGACAATAAGATAATGCTTGCATTAACATACATTGTTACAGTAGGTAAGGAGGGCCCTGCCCCAAGAAGCTTACAATCTACAAATGCATTTCATCTGTCATATATATATAGTACCTATGTATCTGTTACAAATATGTTCCATATGTCTATTTAGTGGTACTCCCTGTGGGCATTCATTGATAGACTTGATATTTTTTTATTAATGTCCATCAAAGGTTGAACCCAAAACAAATTCGGGTTAATTACCATATCCCCATTCCATTTTTTTGTATGTGCATTTTGATATAATATTCTTGCCCAATTCATATAAATAGAGGGTTTATAATCTATACCCTACCCATGGGAGTCCATTACTTCTACTCTGGATTCATATTTTAAGGCTATTCTAAATATTTGTTCAGGATCAATATTAATCTGTTTGACATCAACTAACATTTTCTATTTTTTATTTATATTAAGTACTTATTTATGTTTCTTATCTTGCCAATGTTTTTGATAAGCCCACAGTACCCCTTTCTATTGACAATCATTGACGGACACTGTAATTTTAATGATACTTCAATTAGCAAAGGTATATAAGGGGTATCTTTTGGCAGCATATCATGAGTACCCCTGAGGCAGCCAAAGCAAAATGTGTAGGGTGATCATACGCAGGAGACAGAGAGCCTAACTGACCTTTTCCCAAGTCTCATGAGATGAGATCTTCCACGAGGTGATGCAGAAGTGTCTGGGACTCATAGCAACAGTAAACGCGGGAGAGAACAAACCACCAGGATTGGGGAGAGAGTCCAGCTAATCCAACCCTCTTGCGAGACGAGATCCCACACGAGACAAGGACGTAGAGGTTTTCGAGAACGGAGTACCAGTGGATGCTGAGGAGACTAAGGGCTCTATGCAGTAAGCGCCGAAAAAGTGCAATCGCCAAGGGTTGCCGATAGGCCTTATTTTGGCGATTGCAGTATTCAGTAAGGGCCGAATCCATGCCGATCCCTGCCGAATCACTGCGAAAACAAAACTGCCGATGAGCCTGTGCCGAAACAGCCTGGCTCCCGATAACCTGCCGATAGGCCGTTTCTGCCGATAAGTGTTTGCAGCAGAGAGAGACCAGCCGCTCTCTCAGCACAAACATTGGCAAAATAAAAATTATTTATAAACAACTTTGACTCCTAGTGTACATGTGCAGGGGGTCTCCGGAGCTGAACCGCATTGGTTTCAGGTCCGGGGACCCCCTGCTTCCCGAGATACAGGCCCCTTTATGAGGTGCCAGTATCCCTCTGCATTTAAAGATCCCGATCACGTGACCGCGGAATGTAAACAAAGCAGAGGGATACCGGCACCCCATAAAGGGGCCTGTATCTCGGGAAGCAGGGGGTCCCCGGACCTAAAACCAAAGCGGTTCAGCTCCAGAGACCCTCTGCACATCTACACTATCAATAAAACACACATATCAATAAACACTCGTTCCTTACCTTTGCGGCTATGTGCTACGGTAACGAAGCAGCATGAATGTATTTTTAATAATAGTGTACTGTGAGCAGGGGGTCCCCTGAGCTGAACCGCGTTGCTTTGTGGACCAGGGACCCCCTGCTTCCCGAGTTACAGGCCCCGGTATGTGTCATCGGGTGGCAGTGTCGCCGCCATCTTTATAGCGTCCCATTCGCGCCGTGTCCACTATAAATATGGCGGCGACACTGTAACCGATGCCCCAAACCGGGGCCTGTAACTTGGGAAGCAGGGGGTCTCTGAGCCACAAATCAATGCGGTTCAGCTCATGGGACCCCCTGCTTCCGCACAATATTATTAAAATACATAAATGCTGCTTCATTACCATAGCGTATAGCCGCTAAGGCAATGAAGGAGTTAAGGCAGAATAGCATGTTTGTTGGGGACATTTGCCCCCAATAAACATTGCAATAAACAACATACACCCCCTGGGAATTTAAAATACATAAACAACAATAAATACACTAAATACATATAGCACTCACCCATTTCCGGCTGCCACGATGAAGGCCATCCTCATCTTCATCCTGCCCATGCCCCATCCACTGCAGCAAAACAGACACAAGAATGAAAACATCCAATGAAATGTCCCCTAACCCCTTAATCACCATAGCGGTTATTAACACTCGTTCCTTACCTTTGCGGCTATGTACTACGGTAACGAAGCAGCTAAATCAAATCTTGTTGTGATATGGTAGATCTTCTTCTCAGTTCTAGACAGCGTGAGATTTCAATATTTGCTGCCCCTAGGCACTTGCCTGTGTCTGCTGCCTGCTTGGTGCTGCCCTCCTGCTCCTTTGGAATCCCAGCGTCAAATAATGCAGCGACATCACCAACGTGACGTCACACGGCGGCGTGTTGCCATGGAAATGCAACATCATTACATCACTTGACGTCACGTTGTCATGGCAATGAGACGTCGTGTGACGTCACATTGGGGGCATCCGCAGCACCATTTGATGCCGGGATTCCAAAGGAACAGGAGGGCTGCAGAAAGGAGGCAGCCGGCACAGGCAAGTACATTCCCATTAGGTCTGATAGGCCCGAGAACGCTGCCAAATTATATGGGGGCGGAAATTGTTGCCGCCCCCAAATTTTGCCTCTTTACGCCCGGGCCAAATGGACCTAATGGGAAATCTGACATTGGTTCTAGATATTTCCTGTAGAGGCCTGTTCAGAAGGAAAATCCAGGGATCTAGGGGCAAGTCTAGATTTAAAATTCTCTGTACCCATTCCTTCACTTTCCCCCAGAGTGTTGCCACTGCTGGGCATCTCCACCACATATGTATGAATGAGGCCTCCCCACCACAACCCTTCGAACACAGAGGGGAATATCCTGGAACAAATTTTGGTAGTTTTAGAGGCTTTAGGTACTGTCTTACAGTCACTGTCTCAGTATGGGCTGGAGTAGTGCAGCGTGTGATTTCCAGCCTACAGGGAGTTAACCTCCCCAGGCGAGGCTTTTTGCAGGTGCAACAAATCAACAAGCAGCACTCCTGATTGAACAGGAGGTGTAAAAGGCAGACAGAGAGCTGCACACATTGAGATTGCTTTCCCCAGAGAGGGGGGAGAGAGAGAAACTTGCACCATCCAGGAGGAAGCTGGCTGGCACAGTTCTCCAGACCTGATGGATGTAGGTCGCAGAGCCTGCTGGGAGTGCCTGGGAAGAAGCAAGGACGTGAGTCTGCTGTGACAGCAGGTCTGTCTAGGACATTGGATCTATAGGGATTTCCTGGACTCTCGTGGGACCGAGTCCCAACAACAGATAAGGACTAAATAATGTATATTTGGGTGCCTAAGGACTGTTGATATTGTTGCTGACGGTGGGTTATTTAATGCTGGGAATCAGTTTAGTTGGCCAGTGACATAGAGAGGCTTATGATGTGTCAGTCTCCTGATAGGAGTAGGTCTTTATTTTATGATTTGTTTTCTTAAAGGAACGGTAGGCATAATATTGTGTGGTTTATCCCCCTGTAAAATAAACCCGTATAATGAAATATAGAATTTCCTGCCTTGAATATGGGCCACAAGACCCCGCAACGTGATGGAGATATCACCGTACCAACGCATCATTACCTTATATGCATTTTCCCTGATAGTGGTACATACTGAGCATTTGGCCACTGCCTCGAAAATGTTGTCCCAGTCGTCTCCCTCCAACTCTTCTCCAAGATCAGTTTCCCATTGGGTCATATATTTCAGTTTTTGCTGGGAAGCAACATCTGAATGAGCAAAGTTAGAGGTAGGGACAGATGTATCTTGGCGTAAAAGGCTTTTAGTTGCAGATAATGGAGGAATTCTTTATTAGGGTGTTTTTTTAATTTTGAAAATCTTCGAAAGGTTTAGACTTTAGGCCTAGGACCCTAGGTCTTTGATTTTTGATGTGCCTACACTTTTCCAACTATCAAATACTTTCCAGTTTAGGCCCGGCAGAAAGTACCAGCATAGGGGGTCATTAAGGAATTCTGTGATGTGAGGGAGTGACCTCTATTTCCAATTGAGTCCCATAGCTTCAGAGTATGTGCTATTGTCGAGAGAGTCGTTCATAGCTTCAGCTCTCATTTTTGGGAGTAACCAAATTCATTTGTCGAAATCTGCAGGATGAACCAGAGAGGGCTTGAGGGATACCCATCACCTAAATGTTGGATTAGAGTGCCACTGGACCAGTTGGCTTGATTGAGCTGCCTTATAGTAGGAAAGCAAGAAGGGTAGAACAAGACCTCCAGCTTTATTGGGGATCGTAAGGATTTGTCTACTGATCCTAGGCCTCTTGTTTTTCCATTTCCATTTGGTGATTAGAGATTGGAGGACTAGGATTTCTTTATTTAAGACTGCATGAGCAGGGTTTTAAAGAGGTACAGTATGCGTGGTAGCAAGTTCATCTTTATACAATTAATCTTGCCAATTTATGAAATGATAGCCAGACCAAGCCCAAATGTCTTCTTTGAGGGCCTTCAGGATTCTAGGGTAATTTGCTCGATAGAGTGTGTCGAAATCGTTACTAATATAAACTCCTAAGTATTGTAACAACGAGACAGTATTAAATAGGTTTGGAAGTGCTGAATCCCACTTGATCTGTGTGTATTACTATATTGAGCCTATGTGCCAAGATTTTGGAATAATTTTGAAGTCAGTATTAATTAATGATATTGGCCTTTAACTTGCGCAGTTTGTAGTGTTTTTGCCCTCTTTGTGAATAAAGGAGAAAAAGGCCTGCAACATGTTGCTGGGAGATTGAGAGTGTGTGAATTTGGAATTATAGAGGGCCAAAAGATGGGAAGGAAAAATACGAGGAACATTTTTTTAATAAAGATTTGAAACACCATTGGGCCTGGGGCCTTTGAGGATTTTATGTTTTTAATTACATTTTTAATCCTCCATCATGATTTTCAACCTGACCTAATCAATAGGGCTAGGTTTGAGCAAGTTATCCAATTTTGAGAAACTCCGACCGCTGATTTGAGTTTTGCTCACTATCCGAGACCTTCGTGCTATCAAATAGATTGGTATTAAAGGACTGAAATTCTTTACTAATGAAATGCCGATTGGAAGAGAGAGAGAGCCTGATTTCAGCCGTATGGCATGAATACTGTGAGGGGCTTGTCTATTCCTATGTCTGATCACCAGCATAGTATCTGGCTTGTTGGCCTTCTCCTAAAAATGTACGTTTTGTCCAGTTCAGTGACTGTTCAGCTTGGGAAGTGAGATATAAGTTCAACTCTGTCCTAGCGTCACTGAGGTGCTTTAGCGTGGCAGCTAGGCCATCACTTTGGTATAGTTTGGTAAGGTCGGAAATGTTGTCCTGCGCATTTTAAATTTTGTCCTCTCTTTCAATCCTTCTACCCACAGCGATATCGATCAGTCTTCCCCTTACTGTAGCCTTATCAGCCTCCCAAAGAATGGAGGGAGAGGATACACTACCCTCGTTGGAGTAGAAAAAGAAGGACAATTCCTCCTCTATCGTTGTTCTAACCTCTGGGATCTTCAGCAAGGATTCATTAAGTCTCTACTATGCATTTTGTGGTCATATTTAGATGGGAACATCTCAACTCAACTGGGGCATGGTCTGACCAAGTAAAACTATGTATTTTGGCATGAGTTATCTTGAAAATTAGTCTTCATAATTTAAAGATATAATCAATACTGTAATACATTTGATGAGGAGGGGGAAAATATGTGAATTCTTTCAAGAGTGCATTTAATTCTCTCCAAATATCTGAAAGTTGGAGTAGTTTGTGTGACCCCCACCTAAGATAATACGGCCTTTCGCTACACTCTCTAAGATATAAAAATATTTAGATATCAATTTAGAGCTAGACTTATTTGGGGCGTACACATTTGCTATGGTAAGGCCCACTAATATCAAGAATCTGCCATCATCGTCCATTTTTGTTGGGACAGGCCTAAAAGGCACTCAGTTGTTTAGTAGAATTGTCACACCTCGTTTTTTTTATTTGAGCTGAGGAATGAAAGGCCTGTCTGCATTGTTTATCAAACAATGTCGGTTATTGACATTTTAAAATGTGTCTCTTGAAGTAAGAGAACATCTCCCTTCAGTCTCTTGTAATTAGTTAAAGCCATTCGTCTTTTACATAGAGTGACCATATTTTTCCCGGACAAACGGGGACAAATGTTGCGCATGCGCGAATGGTAAGCACCCGTCGTGCATGTGCATGAGCAGATGGCAAGTGCTGGCTGCTCCCTGTTATCAATCACCTATCTTGCGAGTCTATCCTGCTGTGTATGGCATATGATGGGTACGCCCATGTCTGTTTTAAATGTATAACTATTAGTTCATAAGTTTCTCTGTGCTCGTAGGGTACCCAGATGCTAGGGGTATAGCAGCAAGGGTAACCCTGATATAGCTGCACCATTTTCCATATGTCATTTTTCTGTTAACATAAAATATATAACTATTAAGGCCTTTGAGAATCTATGTAAGCAGCGTTTACCACAAATATATATGGGGCTGGTGAGCTACCTGATAACCACCACAATAGACACAAGTCACCTACCTCAACCCCAACCAACATGGAAGTGTAAGAGGGTAAGGCCTCAAATACCTCGTTAGCAGCAGTCCCATAAGCTCCTCCACCTCCGGGTCCGGGGGCATCCAGCCGTGCATACAAACAAACAGTCAGATCGAAAGTTGGTTGAGGTATACGGCAGGATATTTCTCCATCTTGTAAGCGTGGAGGGAGACAGATTCTGGTAAACCTGTAGAGGTATGTTCTCAAAAGAGAGTTCTCAGTTCCCCTGGCCCCTGCATAGAACGCCTCCTTATCGTTGAAATAGTGAAATCTCACTATCACGTCTCGAGGAGGGTCTACTGGCTGGCGACGTGGGTGCAGCGCCCTGTGGCAGTGATCCAGGAGAAACTAGTTCTCTTGGCAGTCTGGAAGCATGACGGTCAGCCATTTTGATGTGAACTTCTCTGTCTCCAAAATGGTCTCTGGAATATCTCTCACGCAGAGGTTATTTCGTCTGTCCCTGTTCTCTGCGTCTTCTGGTGGTCTATCATTTCAGCCATCTGAGTTTGGAGAAGTTCTGTGGTTCGAACGGTTTTAATTTGGTCCATGATTGTGTCATCTACTGTAGTTTCTTTTTCAAGGGTGTCTGTTCTGGCACAGAGCGACGTGAGATCTCTTTTTATCTCATGGAGCTCTGATTGGAGTAATGCCTTCAGCTGCCGTACAGGTCTTTAATATATATTTTTAGTGGAATGTTGGCTTAGGGATTCGTCCTCTGACTCTTGTTCCGAGTCCAATCCTCCCTGTGGCTGAGGGTCTGCGGCCTGCGAGGGGCGGGACTCCTCCTGCCGCTTAAAATAATTTCCAAAATCGTCCGTATTTTTTTATTTTTTGCAGTTTTGGTTTCATTCTTAGGGATTCTGCAGCCGGTATCTGCTTTCTGAGGTGTTTTTTTTTTTTTTGCTTTGTTACTGGTTAACACTTACTTTAAAGTCCGGGATGCTGCAGAGCTCAAGCAGTACACCGCCATTCACACCAGATACCGCGCATCTGCCTCTCTTTTTTTATATTTTAATTTAATGTTTTATAATAAAAACTTTTTTATATTAATTATTATTTTTTTTTTAATTCTTAACATTTTTACTTGGCCAAGTGTTGTAAAAAAAAACAAAAAAAACTAGTATAACACCAACACACTTTTGGAAAATCACTGTCCTTAAAGAAATACAACTTATTGGTAAATAAATGAAGTACACATAGCCAAGTTATATGAGGACAATGACACAGCCAAAAAGGACAATCATTGCAAACAATTAAATATAAGTGCAAACAAATATTGCATATGTCAGCTTGTACTGAGTTGTTTTTAAAACATTCAGTTCTAGAAACAACTCAGAATTCTAGTAGGAACTGAGAAAACAAAGGGGTTTCCTGCAGACTCACCACATTCCTGATGATTGCTTGGTGAGGAAAGGAAAACATGTGCTCTAAGTAAATATATAGATATATGTACACAGTATAGATATATATGATCTGGGTTCACAAGAACAATTGCTATCTACATATCTTTACATTATTTCCTCGTTCCGGCTTGAGAACATTGTGCTCATAAACATAAGATGTACAGATAATATCTACATGTACTATTTGAGTATATATGGCAGTGTGTGCACTGTGTGCATATATTTACGTGTTTGTGTGTATGTGTGTATATATATATATATGTAGCCAGGTCCCCCTCTTACCTAAGGGAGGAGCACGGGTGCCGCCGGAGTTGTGGGCGGATCTGCCGGGAAGCAGGGAGCGGCATGCGGGTCCATTAGGGGATGCGGGTGGTCAGTAGGGCGACCGAGTCGCCGGAGTTCCACAGCGGACATCAGGACAGGACCCTGCCATCTTGCAAATACTCACGCATGCGTGATAGAGCATATGTGCATACGCAGTGCCCCATTAGTTGCGGTGGCCATTAGGCAGGCTCAGCAAGGGACTACAAGTCCCAGCAGCCTCTGGGGCTGCTAACAGGTGATGCGCAGTAGCCAACAGGATTCTCTGAGGCACCAGATAGATACATTTGGCGCACCTTGAGGACCACGCCAGTCGGAGCAGGGACAGCAAGGGGTAAGATAGTATCTGGGTGCAGGTGGTTCCCAGACTAGAAACACAAGAGAAGTGACCGAGATCACAGCAGTCCCTTTAACACGCACTCATGGTGAACATATCTTTATAATTATTAATGGGATACAATATCCACAGGGCAGACTAAAGTGTCTAACTCAACCAAATACCTTAAATAAACTATGGTGGCAAGACGTCTATACCGTTAAAAACAAAAATAACAAACTTTTAATAGTCATCAACAACAACGCCGAAACAAAAGTGATCAAAGTATGCAACAGTGAAAAATAAAAATGGAATTAAATAATTCCCCAGGTACGGAACAAGTAATGGAGGAAAATAGTAGTAGGGTGAACAACTGATATTAAGTTTTCATTTGTATATACTCCTGATATGCAGGCATATATATGCAAACCAATACACATCCCCCTGAATATAACTACTAAGTGACTAAATCATCTAGTGTAGAACCTGGAACTGCAATGGTCGTATATTTAAAGGAAACAAGAAGAAAGTGTTTGAAATATACTTGATACTAATATAGTAAGTGTGACACCAACATGTGTCAATGTATCAATGCATCAGTGCATCAGTAACACATTACATAGTATAATTAGATCATCTCTTCCGTTTTGCGCCAATGTATGAATAAAGGCACTATTGAAATCAAAATTGTATATCAGAGCGTGATTTAAAGAAAGCCCAAATACGACCATAATCTGTGCAGAAACCAGGACGCTACCAGCCTCCTGGTATGGGAGCGATATATATTTTTAAAATATATTTTGGGGGGTAATGCGCTAGGGTCTGCTTTGTTTCTTCTATATATATATATGTATGTAGGTATGTATGTATGTATGTATGTATGTATGTATGTATGTATATGTATGTAACATGATACCTCACTTTCCCCATAGTATATCTGTTACGTAAGCCCCTAGTAAGTTCTGGGCATTAATGGGTTAATCTGTGGGCTATTGACCACCCCCTTGTGCGCCTCCTTTGATAGACAGGAGTGTGGTGATGACTCATGGCATGTGTGTAGCCTATAAGGGACAGGTGCAGTCCATGTGCCCACACCTGCTTCCTGATTAGGGGAGTATCTAAATTTAGAGTCAGTCTTGCTCTGGGGAGAAAGGAGAGAGCATGGGCTGTCAGTTTCTCCCATTGCGAGGATGAGCTTGCCCACCCCAGGCGAAGACCTGGGGAACATCACGACACATTGCCCCTACTATTGGGGTAGGCACCCTCTAGAAGTCTGGGACTTAAAAGCCTGTACAGCACTATAAGGAGAGTTGCAGTGGCTGTCTAATGATGCTGCTAATAAAGGATCCTGGTTCTACTATACTACTAATTTCATCTGCCTAACATATGTCTTTGTACCAGCGCAGGCAGTGTTAGGGTTAATTCCATGCTCTTGCTGAAGTAAGTAACTCCCTAGTAGATACAGGATGGGTGTGCCCGAGGCCAAGGTACTACCCACTTACTGGGGCTAAGACCTGGGACCCTCCCCTGGTAATAAAAAGGGGCTGCAGCTTAAATGTAGTGTTCTGTTGTGTTCACTCTCTCCCCTCTGGGGGGGGGGGGATGAGAGACAGTTGTGTTGTGTTGTATTGTGTTGTGCTGAGCCAGGGAACTGGTTCATGTCCCCTCCCTCACGGGAGTGGGAGTTGATACCCCTTATCACATCAGGGGATAAGGGAGCTGTGGAGAGACCCTTGGGGCCTCAAGCTCCTGGAATTGGCTCCAGGGACCGAATAACTATGCTGTGAAGACAAATAAAGACCACCAGTTGTTTTACTCCTGCCTGAGGATGCAGTTATTCAGGGGGAGGGAAGAGGTTTCCTGCAGGGACTGCACCTATTTATGATAGGCCCTGGAGGATGGAGGTGCAGCACCAAAGAGAATGATGATAATACCCGAAAGCCTGTCCTGTTTATCCCGAAAACCATCGGCGGAAGCTCAGAATCCTGTGAGCCTACAGGTGAGCAGCACTACACAGGTAACAACGACCAAATGTCCCGTAGGGGGGGCAGGGGGGTTGTATATATATATATATATATATATATATATATATATATATATATATATTATAGGTTTGTCGAACACTGTATATATATATATATATATACAGTGGTCGACAAATCACCAAAAAATCTACTCGCCGAACAAAAAAATCTACTCGCCACCTAGTACCAAACGTGTGCTGCTTGGGCCAATAGGCGCTCGCCACGATGTTAAATCCACTCGCCCGGGGCTTGCAAATGTATAGGTTTGTAAAACACTGTATATATATAATCAAAATAAAGTTGACATACATAGAAATTAATGTTTGTCAATCACTGGCATATAATTAGTTCACGTGGCTTCTATAACTTTAGTGTAGATTAGGGTAAATGCATAAATCTTTCAGACATTCTACTACAGCATGGCTCATATTTACATCAACAATATACAAAATGATAATTTATCATAGGACATTAGCCATTATTAACTTATATTGTAAGCAATACATGTTAATTTGCTATATAGGTAATCCCCCTCTCTTCCTTCCCCTCTCTCACTCAGCCCTTAATCTCTATCACTCTCCCAATCTCTATCCCTATCCAACCTCTTTCTCACTCATTCCACACTCTCTCTCTCTCTTTCCCCTCTCTCATACTCTCATTCGTCTCCCCCCTCTCACTTCCCTATCTCTCACTGCTCCCCTCTCTCTTCCCCTCCCTTTCTCTCGCTTGCCCTTCTCTCTCTGACTCTTCCCCCTCTCTCTCTCCCTCCCATCTCTTACTCTTCTACCTCTCTGTCCCACACACACCTTCTCTCTTTCACTCACTCAACCCCCCTATCTCCCACTAAATCCCCCCACTCACTCAATCTTCCCCCTCCTCTCACTCAATTCCCCCCTCCTCTCACTCAACCCTCCCTGTCTATCACTCTCCCATCTATATCCCTTTTCAACCACTCTCTCACTCTTCCCCCTTCTCTCATTCTACCCCCTTCTCTCACTTTCTCTCTCCCTCATTCTTCCTCCCTCTCTTTCACTCTTACCTGATTCTCTATCTCGCCACTGCTCTCTCACTCTTTCCACCCTCTCCTTTGTCTCAATCTCCCTGCCCTCTCTCTCACTCTTCCCCCCACTCTCACCCTTCCCCCACCTCTCCCACTCTTCCCTCACCTCTCTCTCCCATCCCCTCTCTCAGTTCTCCCCCCTCTCTCACCCTCCCTCTCTCACACTCTTCCCCCCTCTCTCTCCCCTCTCTCTGTCCTCTCTCAATCCCCTCTCTCCCACACACCCCATCTCTCTTTCACTCACTCAACCCCCCTCTCTCTCACCACATCCCCCTCACTCAATATCTCCCTCTTCTCTCACTCAATCGTCCCACTCGTCTCACTCAATTCTCCCATCCTCACTCAATCCTGCCATTTTACTCAATCCCCCACTCATTGCACTCAATCCCCCCCTCCTTCAATCAATCCCCTTTCCTCTTCATTTACTTAATCCCCCCAATATCGTTATTCACCTAATCCACCATCCACTTCATTAATTTAATCCCCCTTCCTCTTCTTTCATTTAATCCCATCCTCTCTTCTTTCATTTAATCTCACCCTCCTCTTCTTTCACCCAATCCCCCCCTCTAAGAATGTTACCTTGCGAGGAGGAGGGCCCTGCGGGCGGAGTTGGAAGTTGGGTCTGATTTTTGGGGCAGGCACCAGTTTGGTGCACCAGGGTAGATAAAAGATTGGTCTGAGAGCGCCCAGGCAGTTGAGGAGAGCTTGGGCCCCAGCAGCCACATGTGGAAGTTGGGCCAGACAAGAATGACAAATTATATATTTGATACACACAGTGCCTGATTAAAAGGAAATTGTCAGCATAAATCATCTCAAATCGGATGAAACCAGAATCACACTTAATAGGACAGCCACAGGGACACAGGCATCTATTTATTTCTACACTGCACTGGAAATCTTCTAGAACACAAGCACAAACATATATATTCATATGCACACGTATGTATGTTTAAATATATTTTATATATATATATATATATGTAGCACCCTTTCCCCATTTGTAAGGGGACCACGCGTGCTGAGTACCTGTCTGGCATACAGGAGGCTTGATCCTCTGCCGCTGGGAGCCTGGGGTGGTCACGTTTGTTGGTATACAGCGCCTCCACCTGAGAGAGATCCTAACGCAGTAGGATAAGCCCCTCACAGAAACCTACCAGTAATGAATAAGGATACACACACAGTATGGCTAACTTATATTTACTGGCATATAACTGATAAACACGACAATATACAAGGCCACACAAGGCCGTACCCACACAGTACCCCCACACAGGGCCCCATTCATCCTGTTTAAACTTCTCTCATTGTTAAATTCATCATTAACCATTTTTAATCTTTTAATTTTAACTTTGCAGTATCTTGTCATTTTAAATATTATCATTTTATATGATTAATGGTTTTTGGTGTTATTTATATCAGTAGCCTAAGTGCATTTATTCTGATTTACATTCACATTTGTTTTCTGTTGTTATGGTCCGTTTTCTTTAAGTATGCTTTTATTCATTTGATTGTTATTCTATTTTTAGCTATTTTTTTTATTTATTTACTGATTTATATAGTGAAATTGTTAATTATACGCATTTCTTGATTTTTACCTTTCGCATTTTATGTAGTGTGTTCTGATTTGACCAATTACTAGTTAATTAGGTTTCCACTGCTGGCCAATGAAATTCAGGTAGTATTTTCTACATAAAACGATCGCCATGTTGTACCCGGCACCCCTGATGAAGTCAGCTGATGCTGACAAAACTCACAGGGAGTGACATCATTGCGCAACTCTGAGGAAGCGATTTTGTATGCTGAGGGAATCCCTGTTTGTTGTGTGAGCAGAGTGCTGATTAGTGATCGTGCTGTGCTTTACTGGCTCAACGGACAGCCAAGCTGCCTGCTTTGCTGCCACTTGAGATCGGGCAACACTGCTGATTTGTGTTGGTGTCGGGGGACGCCAGCACTATTTAGAGCTGCCCACGGAGCAGAGAAGCTTGTGGAGTCGTCAGCTCACCGCCGGGTGATCCCCCCAGCTGTCAGTGATTATATAGAGTTACACCGCTAAAGAAACTTTTATGTGAATTTTCTTTAATTCTATTTTGTAAGTGGGCATTTTTTAGCCTTTTCTTTCATAAGAAATATATTTTGGAGTAATGCACTAGAGTGTGCGCTGTTTCTTCTCCCCTTTTTCACAGATCTATTTTGGGAAGTGATTCTTCCCTGAATACAGCAGCCCCCATCTTCTGCTATTTGGCAACTCAAACACCTATTGTTGAGTGGCATTGATTTATCCTCCACAACTCCTGGACAGGACTTGTAACTATACTATTGGACTTTACAATTCATCCCTAATATATGGTCAATGTATTCATTGGTTCCATTCATATATTGCATCTATATTTAGTGCTTATTTTTTGTTTTTTCATTTGGTGTGTGCGTGTATTGACTATTATATTTTGATTGCATATATAATATGTATTTTAGATTACCAATAGAGCCCAAATTTGAGTGTCTGTTTCAAGTATTGTTTTAAGTAGTGGTTCATGTGCAACCAATCGACTATGAGGAATGACTCAATTGAGGAGGAGTTTTCTCCCCTGTAAAAGAGGCATCAATCCCAGACTTACCATTCCCTGATGAAGCAACTGAGTGATGCAAAACACGTAGAATCTGAGTTTGTCCTGAGTGAGGATCTATAGCTGTGCAGGCAGTCTAGCTTGTGGCATTGCAGCAAGTGGTGTTAGTTTCTGGGAGGACACGTCATTCCTTATGGACCCTCCAAGGACCCCAGCACTCTAAGAAAATTAGCTTTGATTCTAGTTTATATTGTGTAGTGTTATATTTGTGTCATATTGTAATAAACTGTTTGTATTATAGTGCAACCTACTGTATGTGTGTTCTGTATTCTTGCGCTCGTTTCCTAGATTTTTGATCATTTATATACTAGCTTTTGTGCCGACTTCACCCGGGGAATGTAATATAGAATACATTTGATTGGTCTATAGTTTTCATGCTTTATCTTCTTGATTATGCCGTGTGTTATGTGTTTGTATAGGTCCTGAACCTGTTTTTTGAGTGCAGTCTTTTACTGTTGAACCATCATCTTCTTTGAGTGCAATGATTTGTTTCTTCCCAATCAAGGGTCACTGCTTTGTCTTTTAAAACCTTTGTCATCTATGATAGTCCCCTTCACCATATCACAGTTATCGTTTCTTACATCCTTAGTTATACGCTTGCATATTGGTTTGCTCAGCACTGTGCTCCAGTTTTGTTCTTGTATCTTGGGTATGCTTCCTTCCTCAGTAATTTCTCATTTTATCTGCTATTTTATCATTATTTTTTTTTAGTGATTCCTCCAATTTTTTTTGTGCTTCTATATGTTTTTCAAAATTGTTTACCACAGTGTCCCTATGTGTCTCGAGCAAGCGGAAACCTTTTTTTTTTTAGCTCTAGTTTAAATTGTCTACTGTTATTCTTAGGTTATTGATGTTGAGTCAATTTATTTATTCCATTCCTAATATGAAACATATGTATGTATATTAAACTGTATTATGTAGAAGGGGAAAAAAAAAGTTGGCACACCAAATGTCTTTACTTTCGGCTTCCCAATGACTCTTGATAAAAACTCCATTGGGAAGCCGAAACATTGAGCTAGTAAAGACATTTATTGTACATTTGGTGTGACTACTTTTTTGATCCTTATATACTATATATAATAATAATAATAGCATGTTCTTGTATAGCGCTGCTAGTTGTACGTAGCGCTTTACAGAGACATTTTGCAGGCACAGGTCCCTGCCCCGTGGAGCTTACAATCTATGTTTTTGGTGCCTGAGGCACAGGGAGATAAAGTGACTTGCCCAAGGTCACAAGGAGCCGACACTGGGAATGAAACCAGGCTCCCCTGTTTCAAACTCTCAGTGCCAGTCAGTGTCTTTACTCACTGAGCCACTCCCTCTCCCTATATTATACAAAACCAAGATTTAAGAGTTAACCCAACTTTTACTGATATTAGTAGAGAAAATTAGTATAATAGTAGACAGGCCATATTAAGATATATATGATTTATATATATAATGAGAGAAAATGTGAGAGGAGAATGTAAGGGAGGAGTCAAATGTGACACTTATGCAGCGTGCTTGTGATACTGGGTGAATGATAGTTCTGGCAACAATAAGGGAGAAGAGGGCAGTACTGTAGGTCCAGGTTTGGGGGGAAGTATGAGGAGCTCTGTCTTTGACATGTAAAGTGTGAGTCGGCCGAGAGCCATGCAGGATAATATAGCAGAGAGGCACTCAGAGACAGCAGGTGTAAGTTAAGAGGTTGAAAGGTAAATGTGTATGTCAGCAGCATAGAGGTGATATATGAACCCAACAGATGTGGTAAGGTCACCTAGAGAGTGTAAAGAGAAAAGAGAAGAGGTCCTCATTTAGTTTATTGATTTTGATTATTGTGATTGTGCTGCACTTGAGGTCTATTGTCACTATGAAGAGAAGATGTTGTCCTCTGGTTCACAGACTCAGCACATCCAGTGTATATATGTGGAAGATGGTAAAAGGAGAAATGTGTAATTATTGCACAATTATTAATATAGTGTCCAGTAGATAATAGAACACTTACACAATATACGTTGTTAATTTCACATGAAGGTATAGTCACTCTTTAAAGATGGTTTCTCCAAACAACAATTGTTGACTTTTAATTTTCTGGGGTTACCTAACCAGGTAGAGAGGTTCCCTTTTTCATTAGAACTCTTGGGATGGTATTACCTCTTATAGGAATAGAGATAGAGAAAACACCATGGCATAATATTGTTTTTAATTAAAATGGACTGGTAAAAAAGATACGCTCTCAAGTGTCTGCTTAAAACACGCATTTTAATAAAGCTTTCTAGTCTGTGGCAATCCTGTCTTTCTTCCTCCTGGTGCATGTGCAGTTGGAGTCTGTGCGGTCCCTTCCACTCGGTTTCCTCCCGTTCCTTGGTTAGCGGCAATCCACCTTCCAGGTCGCGGTTCTGAGGGGGGAGGGGTCCCATCATCGAATTGCTCTTGGCTTGTGCACAGCCGTGGGAGACTGATGGATGTTTGTTCCAGTGATCTCCCGTCCTGCGTTTGATTCCAAGTGTTGGAGGCAGGAACTGAAAGTTCAGGACTGGTGTGTCCTCAGCAAAACTACGGCGGCTTGAAAGGGTCACCCTATGCGTTTCACATTCACGCTTCATCAGGGGAATACCTAAGGGTTACATTGAGCTCTTATATAGTATACACAACGAGATATATTGCCGCTCTCCACCAGTAATGAATAATGTAAAAAATAGGGTGCATACAGGATAGGTAAATACGTATAAGGGGGGAGGGTACAGAGAGAGTAGCCCAAAAAGAACCTATTTGCACTTGCTATTTCCAATAAATGGTTAGGAACAATTGAATCCTAGGGAGGAGCCCATACACCATTTAAAAAAACATATTAAAACATTTTATTGAACATCTATGCAAAGACATATACCTACTAATGGGTTAAAAATTGATCAGGGGGTAGGTGGGGACAGAGGGTAACGTGCTAGGTACCTCCTATGTGTGCTTGTAATAATACCACACAGGTGATCCTATGGCACCAGTGGTTGAGTCAGATAAATATAATACTATATCTGTTCCCTTAATGGGATGTGTACTTCCCTGTTGCTCACATGAAACAGAGGAGCAGGCATATAATGTTTACTACCGCTCTATATCGTCAGACATACACTGCACAGAAACACCTAGGACCTGTTATAAACCACAGATATTGTGCAAGCTTCCCAGTTATCAGTTATATAGTGACTACTGTCACGCGATGTTATAATCTGACTGGTAGGCACATAGTCTGCTCTAGCATATACTCTGTAATGCGTGTGTACAAGTGTCTTCCTTATTTTATCATGGAGCAGAGAAAAACCGACTCATGCAGCTATAAGCTGCTTACTGCCAACCAGGGCTTGCTACAAACAACCCAGTCTTAGTGTAAACCATGAGTAGGTTCGATCGCAAGCTCGCAATCCTGCTGGGAAGGTAGTATACGACCTGGTCTCTCAGTCTTTCAGTCACCACTCTGACCCCGCGCCACCTGATGACGTCATGGTTGAGACATCATAAAAGAAACCGACGTACGTACGAGTTTTACCGACCCCTGTACCATGATGTCAACCATGGATTAAACGACTTTTAACATCTCACTTACCGGTGTCTAGCCCCCAACTTCATTGCTGTGCTCCGCTTCACTCCTTCGTGAAAACTCTTCACTAATTCGTATACTACGTGTGATGCACGCTGACGGACCAACCACTCTTCAACTGTGAGTACCTCCTCTCCTTCAGACACGGATTGGACTCTCATGTTATTCATATGTGTGTTATTCTCCAGGGAGACAGTTATATACAGTAGTGTTCTTCATGATGTTATGCATATACTGCTGACTTGAAGATTGGACATTATACACTACAAGTCCCCCACATTTTAGGAGATTCATACAGACACACAGGATTTTGATACACTCCAAAGGGTGGATTTACTGTAAGTGGTTCATTCAATATCCTTTTAACCCTTGTATCATTTAAGACATTATTATATTACAATGATTCTCTACAGCTGAGCATCGATTTTTGGAATCCTTTCCTATCTTTGCCTAAATTGTATGTTGTAGAAATAGTAGGTGACATACAAATAAATATTGGCAAACTTATTTAGATTCCTTCTGACTTTAAAACAATCTATTATTAACTCATAGGGATACATGCTCTGTCTTAAGATAGAGAGTTGAATATTAAATGGTTAGTACTAATAGTATATCAATCATTCCCTTTTTAAACAGCAGCTACAGCTTTTCAATTACAATTCCCGCTAGTCACACAACCACTGATTGTATACTTAAAGTTTAAGAAGATATATAAATACACTAATGATTTTATAGTTTGTGAATTCCCTAAACAGGTATCTCTGCTCCTATTATATGGAATAAATAGGAGAGGTCCAACTCATGATTTAGCTCCAAAGATTGTTCATCCCAATTTGGGTGCCATCTTGGTGCCAATAGATTGCAAATGATGTCTTTTATCATAGGATGTGAATTAAATGTCGGAAAGTGGGAATGGTACCATATAATAGGGTTATAAAAATGAGGCTACATCGATTTTGATATTTAATCCTGCGGGGGCCAGTGTCTGGAGCGTAAATATCCAAAAGGACTCTTGTTGGGAGATCATTTGTATAAAGTTACCCACCCCTTCAATTTTGAGTCACCTTTTCTATTCTACAGAATTTTAAGCATGCAGGATTACAGTTGTGTTTGTTTCTATAATGATTAGACAAACTGTGTGTCTCAAGGCCTTGTATGATATTTCTTACATGCTCACCCAGCCTCACTTTTAACTTCCTAATTGTTCTCCCTACGTACTGAAGCTTACAGCTACACACTAGTACGTATACCACTCCTTTGGTCTGGCAAGAGATGTTGGCCATAATAGTATATTTAATAAGGGTATTTGTGGAACTATATTCCTTAGTGTTTGAGTCCTGTTGTATGTTATTCTTACAAGCCATAAGCTGAGACACCTGCAAAACCTTTTGTTTTCCTTTCGCAGCCAGGAATCTTCTCTCTGGATATCTAGATAGCTAGACATCAGATTTTGGTTTTAAATGAGTTGCTCTTGAAAAGATCACCTCAGATTTCTATAATTATTGAGCTGAGATACTCTTTTTGGAGGATATGCCAATGTTGTTCTAAAATCTTAGTTATCCCCTGTGCCTGATCGCTGAATTTGGTAATAAAGGGTACAAAATCTGTCTTTTGAAATGAACTGTATCTGTCCTATGCTCATGTTCTCATACTTCTTTAGGATGAATAATGTGGCGTCACATCCCTGCCCATGATAAATGCATGTATACAGGGATGTGACGTCACATGTCGCCAAAATGAAATCCTCCTCCCATTGATCTCTGTCAAGGACTTGCACAACCTGTGTTGTATCTTTCAGATTTGAGGTGAGATTTTGTACAGAGGGTTGTAACATGGCATCTATATATTCTGAAAGGTTTTGAGTTAAAGAAGCCCGTAGCCCCTATGCCTTCCCTATAATGGTAGTGTGGAAGAAGAATGGATCTGTGCGCCTATGTATGGACTACAACACCCTGAATCACTGCACAGTCCCAGATCGATATACCCTGCTGCGGATTGAAGATATCCTCAGTGCCCTATCTGGCAGTCAGTGGTTCAGCGTGCTGGACCTGAGGTCTGGGTACTACCAGGTAGCCATGAGCTACGAAGACCAGGAGAAAACAGCATTTGTCTGTAATCTCAGGTTTTACCAGTTCACCCAGATGCCCTAAGGTATCTGTGGTGCACCTGCAACTTTCCAGAGACTAATGGAAAGGACCATCGGGGACATGAATCCCCGGGAATGTCTGGTCTATCTGGACGATATCATCATGTCTGGATGAATGTTAGAAGAGCACAAAGAACGCCTTCTGAAGGTTCTGGGTAGACTGGGAAAAGAGGGCCTGAAGTTGTCCCTGGACAAATGTCGCTTCTGCCTCACTTCGGTCACCTATGTAGGCCACATAGTATCCACGGAAGTAGGGGCTACCGATCCCATTAATGTCAAAGCCGTAGTGAACTGGCCCAGACAACGTAATTGAGCTACGATCCTTCCTGGGGTTTTGCGGCTACTACTGAAGATTCGTAGAGGGATACTCCAGCAAGGCCAAAGTCCTCAATAATCTGTTGAATATCTACCCAGAAGAACCTCATAAAAAAGCAGCAACCCTGTGGGATTCGGGCAATATGCTCCACAGCGGCTATAGTGGAGAAAAAGTAGCCTTTTCTGAACTCAGAGTGGCGGACTCATTGGGATGTCAGTCAAAGGCACTTCCTGCAGCATACTGCCATCCAGAATGCATGTCCATCACGCAAGATACCATAATGAGTTGGAAAGAGCTAATGATACACCAAATGTGAGACCCGGTGGCTAAAGCCATATGCTGGGCCATCCAAGAAAACAACCGCTCCTTACTGAAGCGTGCTCCTGCCGACACGGTTGCTGTTATCATGAGGGAATGGGACAAGTTCCACATAGACCATGGCCTCCTCTACCGAGTTATCCCCTATCACAACCATCCCGATAGGAAACAACTTGTCCTGTCCAGAAGCTTGCAGTATCATGTCCTACGATCCCTGCGTGAGGATCACGGACACCTGAGAGTGGACAAAACATTTGGACTTGTAAGAGATCAGTTCTTCTGGCCCAAGATGTGGAAATCGGTGGAGCACCATTGCCGGAGGTGTCGGCGGTATATACAGCGAAAAACACTGCCTACACGGGCAGCCCCAATGGTCCATCTAAAGTGCTCTGGTCCCATGGACCTGGTCAGTATGGATTTCCTCTGCATCGAGGCAGGCTCAAAGGGTATCGGGAACGTTCTCATAGTAACAGACCATTACACCCGATGCACTCAAGCGTTCCTTACCAAGGACCAGAAAGCTCTCACAGTAGCCAAAGTACTGTGGGAGAAGTACTTTATGCACTCCGATCAAGGGAGGGACTTTGAGCACAAGTTGCTCAACGAACTCCTTAAAGCTGCTGAATATCGAGAAGTCTCGTACTACTCCCTACCACCCTGAAGGAGATGCCCTTCCGGAAAGGTTCAACCCAACTCTACTGGATATGCTGGGCACTCTGAAGGACTCTGAGAAGGCTGGCTGGAGTAAGCACGTCGAGCCAGGCATGAATCCACCGGGTATACACTCTATTTTATGATGTTCGGTAGAGATGCGCGACTACCTGTGGATATTCGGCTGAGTGTCCACCGATGGTGTACCGAACATGACTCACTACAAATATGTGCAAAGGCTCCAGGATACCCTCTGTAAAGCATATCAGTTGGCGGAAAAAGCCACCGTCAAGCTGAACGAAAATAACAAGCGAAGGTATGAACATATGGTACGCTATCGGGAACTTCGGCCCAGAGATAAATTTCTCCTGTGGAATTTAGGAATATCAAGGAAGCACAAGTTAGCTGACTGTTGGCGAGAGACTCCCTTCGAGGTGGAGTCGCAGATGCCTGGCCTCCCTGTATATCGCATCAGAGACTCAGAGGGCAGGGTAAGGGTCTAGCATCGGAATCACTTGTTACCTATCCCTCAAGTGGGGGACAGTGAACCTGAACCATCACCAATAATGCCTTCAAGTGAACAGGAAGAGTCCAGCGAAATTCTGAATACAGTAATGGAAGCCAATCAGGATCCTCTGGAAGGAACTTCTTCCACTACAAATGGAGATTGGTGGGCACCACCAGAAGAAGCAGTGGGTAATGAGCTTATCATCCATGTACCCTTTCTAGCGGCTTCAATAAGCCGACCTCTTGACCCAAGGAGTCCGAGTTTCATTCCCCATAGAGACAATGAAAACCCAGATTCATACCTTATTATTGGGCCAGGGCCTCATGCCGATAGTAGCCTCTCTGACCAAGAAGATGCTGGAGAAGATACTCACAGGAGTAAAAGAGTGAGATGCCCTCCAACGAGAATGGCTTATGATTTGTTAGGGGCACCTCATTATGCATCTCGGCAGCTGTCTCGGAGCTGGTTTGCCTCTACTCCGTGCTCACTGTAGTTTTTAATATTGTTTAGATGCTATTGTACAGAGTTGTATGTATGATATGCATTTTTATTATATAAGTGCTTTATTATATGTTGTTCTCAAGCGGAGACGTTGAGGTCTCCACCAGGGGGAGGATGTTGGTGAGTCCCCTACCCTGCCTCCGGTGCGGGGATCTGCCTGGCTATCACCAGGAGTGCTGCGCGATCAGGAGGTGGGGGCGACCATCTTGTTAGGTGCACATGCGCAGTGCAGCAAGTCGCACATGCGCAGAGTCAGGAGTGCAGCAGCCATCTTAAAATGGCTCAGCATAGAGTACAGCGGCACAACATGTCCCAGAATCCTTAGAGGGAGGGACTGTCCACGTGGGACTGTTCAAGCAAATGACATTGGAGCAGTTAGAGGAACAGGATATACTCTGCGTGCGGGGTGCACGCGCTTCAGTCCTGACGGAGGAGCGAAGGTAGAAGGTGGTGTCCAGGGAGCAGTGCTTCACCTTGAGAAAGGACTTTTGTTAGTCCGAAACGCGTTGGTGTGGTTTTTTTTTTTTTGTTCTTTTTCCATTAAAATAAGCTTTAATTTTTATTATGGGAACGCATCCTTGTTTTTTTGTTCTGGCCTGGCCAGATTTGGACATAGTGCTCCGTTTTTTCTCTTTCTTTCTGCTTCCTGGACTAAGCCTAGACTTTGCCCTAGGCCCCAGTTAGGCCCTGAGACACCTGTAGAGGAGTGTTTCAGGGAAGGCCCCAAATAGGGACGCTTCCCATTATTGTTATTACTATGCTGGTGACCAGACGGCCACAAGGCGCTCTTCGGCTTGGGACCAGGCCACAGGACCCTGAAACATTGTGTGAGACCCTCCGGCTGGAGCTCACACTGCGAGGAGAATCAGGACCCTTAGGAAAGAGGGGATTTGTGTTGGAGGCCCCCTCTCATGGGACCCGCTCCAACACACCGCGCTTAGCAGCACCTGGGTACTGGAGTACCCAGGCAGGTACCCAACGTGCACCAACATCTACAGGGGGTAGCGCTGCCTCACATTTGATTGGGATTGCTGGGATGCACACCAGGGTTTATTGGTGCCACGGCACCCTCAGTACTTTGGGGGAACCACTACAGGGTGGGGTCACTGCACTACACTGTCACATATTATTCTGTGTAATATGTTTAGCACTGTTATAGTATAGATCAGATATATATATATATATATATATATATATATATATATATATATATGTGTTGTGCTATTGCTTATTGCTGTAGTATTGGTTCCTGTGAGGGGTTATCCCGCCAACGCTGGGATCCCTCATAGGTGGAGGCATGGATGCACTGTGCACAAGGAGATAGAGCTCACTGCAGGCTCCCAGAAGCGGAGGCTTGGCCTCCTGTGAGCAGACAGGTACAGAAACACGTGTATTTGCCCGCGTAGCTCCTTTAGGCATAGGGAAACATGTCATTGATTGACATGTATATGTTATATATATATATATATATATATATATATATATATATATATATATATAAATAACCAACAGGTAACCTGTCTGTTTGCCTATGTCTCCCTCTCTGACCCTCTGCTCTTTCACCCTCTCTCTCTATCTCTTTCTCTCTCTCTCTGCCACTCTATTGGGTCTCCCTCTCTGCCCTGTGTGTTTCTCTCTGTCCCTCTGCTCTGTGTCTCTCTCTCTGACCCTCTCCTCTGATCTGTTTCTTTGCTCCTTTCCCCTTGTGCCTGCTCACAGAGGAAGGGAGGGGCAGCTTAATAAGAGAGGCAGATGGTGCGAGATATCAACCCAAACAGGAATAGAAAATTACGTTTTGTCTTCTGTCTCGGGCATGGAGATCCAAGACCGCAATTCAGATTAAACCAAACCACGAACGTCTCAGGTATTCAAATATAGGAAATTACAAACAGCCCGCGTTCAGAAGGTGTTAGGATACAGGAGATGCCAAACCTGCCTATCCTTAGTTTGTACCAGTTGGCATAGTAAAAATCTTGCTCCCTAATGGTGAAACAAGCTTGTGTATGATTTCTAACATAATAAATATTGGATCAAGCAGGAGATAATCAGCTTCCTGCTTTAATTACTTTGGCACATGAAGCAAATACTTTATTGCAATACATTTCCTTTAATCTTTGACTAAGATGAACCCTGTGAGAGGCTTATGCTAAGGGCTGCCAACTTTCAAATAAGAGACGCAGGGACACTTGTGGTAACATCCATTGCATAACAGGATCTGTCTGGGGCAGTGATGACGAATGGGGGGTGCACTTTCCTGAGTAACCTCTATATACTGTAGTGACCAGGAGACATGATTTTGCTTTCTTTGGAGCAGATACACGCAGGTCTGTTAACGCAGGGCTCACAACGGGCCGTTATCAAAATCTGTAATGTTATTTTCCATCCACAAAGCTCAAAATATGCAAACGTAACATCCCTTGTATATCACATTAGCGTAAACGTAATGCCATGTTAAGTTAGCACAGCCTTGCGTTAACTTTAACATGGTATGAAGCCTGCCTTACTGAAAGGTGGCGTTACCCACATCCAGACCCTGAAATATGGGAGGGTGAGAGAAAGGGGGGTATTTTTTGTATATCTCCCCAAATACTTCTTTGTACAACACGTGGAAAGATACCTGTGAATACAACTGAACACACCTGAGGTACCTGGGAAACATCCTAATTTTAATCATTATAATATACTTTACATATCCAAATTCGCATATTTCTTCAGAAATACCTGGGCAATTTAACTAGTTATAGGCAATAACAAATCGCATGACAAAAATGGGTGACAAATGCCCTTGCTTAATTAAAATGATAAATTGCTAAATAATGAAATAAAAATGAATGTACTATGAAAGTCATATAGACTGTATTGCAGATAATGTTACTAATACTGGAAAATAGAAACAGGAAAATAAAAATAAAACGTGCTAATCCGTGATGTTACTGCTGTTGATGCGTACACTCCATGTGAAGTTGCAGTGTACTGGACTCTGAAAATTACCGGCTCCCTTGGAGAACACGATGCAGCAACATACACAGTAATAGGAAGATTCCTGATATTCAAGGTTGGAGCATACTCCAGCTCTGACTATTGTTTCCTTGAGATTGGAAAGCAACATGTGCTGTCTTCTTTTTTTTGTATCTACATTTCTTTCCTGTTAATCGGCTCTTAAATAATGGGTAAAGTGCGCGAAAGTTGTTTTTTAGGTAGGGTAATTAGTTCAAAATGCCAAAGTCACTTGCTAAAGGGATTAAAATAGGACTACACTGAAGTGAGTCAGGAATGCACAACTGACACATGACATGTTTGACATAAAGCAACAGTTTGCAATGTTTTTACTTACTTTAACAGATCTCTTTTCGCCCTTTAGAAAATTTGATGCTTCTTTCTGGAGACATAAGCATTTGAAATATTAAATGACCTGGGGGTTAAAATGGAGTTCTCCCCATAGTCCAGTGCAGTCTAAAGGTTGCTATGGGTGTAGATCTGGAGAAAAGCAGAGCACTACCAAACAAAGTTAGTTTTGGAAAAAAATGGAGAGATATGTACATTTAATGGATCATAATATAAAATGGAGGCTTGTAGCCCACCACCTAAGCGTTTCACGCCGTAGTGCTTTATCAAGGTACAAAATGCTTGGATGCTGCACTTTTATGTGAGTCCTCCTGTGAATACTATACAGCACAACTCAATTTCCCAGATGACTTCAGAAAGGTATGGTCTACTATTCAACATGCTGTCATTTCTGGACATTAGGATGTGTTAACCCCTACTACATTGGACTGTGGTGTTTCCCAGACAAGCGTTATTTGTTTACATACCTGGTCACATCCTCTAAATGACAGATACTTCAAGGGTACTTCATGTTAGAATTATTAGTTCTCAACAACAATTTGTCTGCCACTGCTTCTGAGCACCACACATGTTTTGGATTATAAAGGTTACTATGGTAAAGCATGTTTTTTTAATACAAAAAACATTGTTAACAGACACAATTTAGAACATGCTCAGGAGGCAAGATACTAACATTATGAGTTAAATTCATGTAGGCTTGAAAGTGTTTTTGAGCTGGGAAGAGGTGGGGCACCTCTAGGGTCCCCAGGAGATAAGCCGCACTGCTCCTACTACCAGGACACCCCCACTTCCACTAAATTAAGCTTTAAATCTCATGGATAAGAATAAATTTCCAGAAAAATAATATGGCCACTTGGTCAGCCTTGGCTGTTTTAACAAAATAGATGCATTCAATTTATTTTTTTGTTTTTATCTTACAATATTATGAAAAGGTTTTGTCCGCCCCTCCGTGGATATAGCTCATTTGTGACAACATGATGTACATAGCCTGGTGGCAGATATGGAGAGTCAGATCCCTATAAGGTTTATACAGAAAGCTGACAAAAAAAGAAAGAGAGTCAGTTGACATTTGAGGAGAAAGCAAGAATGCTGGAGGAGAGAGAGGCTGACATAATTGATGACATCTGTGACAGACGGCTGTCATAGGAAGGTGTGGTCACGCCAGACCACCAAACAGCAGGTCACCGGTACACTGAGTCTATGCAGAATCCGTCCTTCAGTAAAGAACCTCAGTCCTATTAACCGCTAGGGATTCCCACTTAAGCTAGGGCAAAAGGGTGCCCAAAAATACACACTGCTATTCATAGCCTTACTTTGCTAGGATGGTAGCATCACCACCCAGGACCACTAGAGGGAAACCCACCTCAAGAGCTATGCTCTTATACCTGGGAGTACCTCCCACCCAATCCCAGTGATTACAGGCTTTTGTAGGGAGCCACAAATTACACAATCCCAATACTCACACCATGATGATTCTAGCCTAGACTCTTAAACTGTGTTGGTCTCTGGGGGGCAATGGGATTTCCGCTAACTCAGATAGTCCCAGAAATCACACAGCAAAGTTAACGAATCACAGTGCACATATAGTAACAATCATTGTCTAAACCTACTAGGAGGTAGCGTTGCCACCAACCAGGCTATGAGTGGACACATCCCAGGTACACAACAACCCACCCACTTCTGTTAATCCCTTACTCAAATGAGGAGTCAATACCACATCAATGACTAGCGTTTCTGTACTGGTATCCAGGGTTTACTGGGGATAATGGGATCTCAGACAACTGCCATGGGCCCAGAATTCCTAGTAAGCCCCCAAAGCAAATAATACAATGTACAGTCTATCATAAGTTGCACAAAGTCACGTGGGCTAACACTCAGTCACGACAATAGAGCTATTAAACCAAGGGTAAAGTACACAAAATATAACATACATCAGCAACAGCAAATTAAAGGGGGGATGAGTGGTAGATTTGGAGACAAAAAGTCTCCTCCCTGGTGCGAAAAGTTACGTCTGTGCAGGGTTGAGGGGTTGGGGGAGGATGAGGTGGTCTGGCCACCCATTTGTCCTGGCCAGATAACTCCTCGTGGAGACTGAGCAGCACCCCACAGAACAAAGGGATCACCACGTGAAGACTTCTTTCTTGCACTGGCCCGCCGCCATGCCATTCCTGGCTCCGTCCTTCCCGCTGCCGGAGTGAGGTAGGAGGGCGTCTGGGGATCGAATTCCCCTGGCCATCCTGGGTGTCATGTGTTGTCTACTAGTGTCGCTCACTATTTCCCCTGCCCCTCCCCCCCGCATGCCGAGTGGGGAAGGAGAGAGCTGGGAGAGACTGAGCGCGGGCACCGTAGAGGATCTGGAGAGCAGAAGAGAGCAGTTAAGAGGAGCAGAGCTGGGGGAGAGGAGCATGCTGGGTCTTTGAGGGTGGCTGGGGAGCCCTCTCTGTCACAACATCAGAAGGTATTAAATTGTAGAGATGCAGTGGAGAGAGAGAAGGGAGGGAAAGGAGTGGGGGAAGATTGAGAAAGTGGGGGAGAGAGAGGAGGGAAGAGAGCGATAAGGTGGGGAAATAAAAACGTAAAACCCGTGATTATATTGCGGAGGGTGAGTTTGGTATGCGAAGTGTGTATGGGCTGAGCCCTAGTATTCAGAAATAAAAATACTTTGGTAAAGGTAGAACATATTAATATAGTAAACCAGAAAATTAACAGCAGGCTTATCACTACATGCTTACATGCCGCAATAAAGTTTTTTTGTTTAGCACATGCCTCCAGCCTGATTCTGATTTTGGTGCTCACTCCCACATCCCTGCCTTGCGATTATCACTACATATGTAATACAGAAAAATGCACATTTTCTAATCACTCTGCATCTTCAGACAGGGATATTTATCAAAGTGCTGCAATACGGGTGCAATCATTCATGGCCCAGTACTAGTTTTCTATGGAATGTTTATTGTTTGGTACCATTGGGCACTATGTTTGCACCACTTTCGCTTGTTGGATATTTTGATAAATGGGCCCTATAAAACATTGCTATTCAGAATCTCTTCCTGTACACACCGCAGTCAGATCTGCATAACATTTCTGAAATAATGTGTTAAAGAGAATGGCAATAGTTTATCTGAGATGTGACTGAGATGGCATATGAGTTTGCTTTCAAAGTTAGGAAAAAAGCTTCAATCTGTGCACCATCTGACACCAGGCTCGTTATGAGCTCTCTTCATTTGATAGATGCGGAAGGAGTTTTGAATGTGTAACATGGTCTTTTCCTGTTGTCCTTCAAATGTTATTGTCTGGGGAACTGAAAATGAGATACATCCTTTTCCTGTACTGCAGTTCAAGTCAAGTAGTGAAGTGTTATCTGTTATTTAGCACATGATAGCCCCCTCACTTGGTCTTTTATGAAGAACAAACAATCTTATTTGTAGCAATATTTTACAGCAAAATAAAAAAAATCTAACACATAATGCAATGAAAATTAAAAAAAAAAAGATAAATAGCAATAACAAGGAATTGAATAAGGAAAATAACTAAAAATCGAAAAGGAAATAAAAAAAATGAATGAAACTGTTGGATGCACTTTTACTAGGCATATGTTAGGTAGACATGTTGTACATATTTAATAACAGTACTGTAAGTGGAAAAACAAATTCAATGCATCATCATGTGTCACTTAGGTCTCTGTTGTATCATCCACAGCCAAGTTTGATAAGCTGCATAGACAAATTGGCTTGTGCTACTGCCCGTGAAGTGAACATCACTTTGCAAAACCACACTGTGTGAAGCTTTAGTTAACCTCCCTGACAATATTTAAAGTGCTGATCTCATATTCTGTGACTGGACAAACAAATAAGCACTTTAGGTCCTAGAGTTACTAAGGAGTGGGAAGTCACACACTCTCTAATAATAGCTCCATACAGCATGGGAGACTTGTGAATGCCTGGAATTTCTAAAGGTAAAATGAGATTTGCCCTTTAGCAGATTTACTGTAAGTGAAACAGTTTTATTGTGACATGTAGACGACTGACGGGTTTGGGTTATTATATGAGACAGAGTGGAACAAATTACATTCAACAGTCAACAGTGGTAAGCAAACCACATCCAATATAGGATCGCATGCAGAATTCTTAGGCTGCAGTCCCAGTGCATGCAGTGCACGCGCACGACGGGGTGCCTGGCGGTGCTCGTTCCCGGCAGCAGCGCAACCTGGTGGACTCCAGGCAGCACGGGACCGGGAGGTGTGGCAGGGGTGTGGTTATGACATCACGTGGCTGGTTCGCCCTCATTGGCTGAATCGCTGCCGTGACGTGGCCAGCGCTCCATCGCCATTAGCAAAGACAAAATCCTTGTCTTTGCTAAATGTGTTCGCACATCGTACGACTCACAGACCCACAGAGGGCCGTAGCTTGTGTGCACTGCGCACGCCATCGCAGCCACTGGGGACCCAGCCTAACTCTTACTCATCACAAAACTACCAGTTTCTTTATCACACTGTGATAGTTATGATAAATGAATGTTTCTTGTGGTACTGATATGTTTAATTTACTATGTGTAACTAGTACATGTAATGTATAAAATGTCATGGTTTTCAACAAGAAGATTGTTTTAAAGCTAAAACTGTTTAATTGGTTGTCATTAGTAAGCATTTGAGCTCTGGTTAATTAATAACATTTGTTGTAATCAAAGAGATATTAGGATATCTGTGCGAAAGGTTCTACCTTTAAACTGAAAACTGAAAGGAAATGGATCAACCATGTCTTGTACCTCTGTACAGTCTGAGCAAGATGTGATTTAAAGCTTATTTATAAACGTTCCTATAATTTGGGTATTAATAAGATTGTGTAAGTGACATACATGTACATATAATTCCCTTGTATTAATACAAAGCTTTTTCTGCACCAATGTAAGCAGTTTCTAGTTCTTTCATATACTGCAGCTCATTCAGAAGTGGGGCATAATCATAATCATTAAATAATTAGGGCCTCCGCAGGCTCAGTATGCTATTTATTCTCAGGTGTTGTAGTCAGGATTATCTTGTTGAATTGGGATGTATGTGTAGCCAGGTAACCCTTGGGCTACTAATTTCCCTGCCTAACACATAAATCCTGGTTCCAGCGCAGGCAGTGTTAGGGTTAAATTATGCCCTACTGCAGTAAACAGCTCCCTAGAGTGACAGGGGGTGTGCCTAAGGCCTAGGTACTGCCCACACTGGGGCTAAGACCTGGAACCCTCCCCTGGTAACAAAAAGGGGCTGCAGCCCAGATTTAGGGTTCTCTGTCTCTCTCACTCCTCAGTGAGAGAGGTGTGTTCTATCCTCTCCCCTCAGGGGTGTGGGATGTATGCTGTGCTGGACCTGGGACCTGGTTTCAGGCCTTCCCTCCCACAGGGGATTGGAAGCTACTACCCCATACTCCACCAGGGAGTGTGGGAGGTAAGGAGAGACTCTTGGGGCCTCAAGCACCTGTGATTGACTCCATGGACACAGCGAAGAGGTTGCTGTGTATGTCAAGATGCTGTTGATGTATGCTGTGAGACCAGAATAAAGACCACCATTATGTTTTACTCCTCCCTGAGGCTACAGTCTTTCAGGGGGAGGGAAAGAGGTTTTCTGCAGGGACTGAACCTATCTCTGATAGGCCCTGTTGGAATGGAGGTGCTGCACCGAAGTTAAGAGCTACAGATCCGAAAGCCTGTCCTGTCTATCCCCACTAACACCGGCAGACACTCCGAATCCTGTAAGGATAACAGGTGAGCAGCACTACACCGGTAACCAGAAACCAAATCTCCCTTAGGGTGGGGGAAAAGGGGTTACATATGTTTGTCCCAAATCTCTCATGTCTCAATTATTTGTGTCTATGGACTTTGATCAGTTGCTGCCGACAGCTTTCCCCGTACCCAGGACTAGAGTCTCCACCCATATATATTGATAGAGGGGACGGGCGGAAAGGGGTCCAGTACCCCTTCTGTCAGTGGCCATCCAGTTCACCCACCTCTCTCTCTCTCTTTCTCTCACTTCCCACTTTCTCCCTTGTATGCCTTTCTTTCACTCGCCACCCCTCTTCTTATACTCTCCCCTTCTCTCTGTCTGACTGCCCCCTTCTCCCAGATGCCCCACTCTCTCTCAGATTCTCCTCTCTCCCACATCCCCGGCACCTATCTGTGGAGTGTCTGCCCAACCCCTACCCGGCGGTGGAGGCGGGCTAATAGCAGATGTTGCTCCTATAGTCTGGTGAGGTCTCACTTCCAGCTTCAGACCATCCCCCCTGCGCCACTAGGCAGTTGTCCCTGTGCTCCCACCTGTCAATGGGCCTGGCTTTGACAGCTGCGGAATATAAGAGGGTAGTGAGTGCGAGCTGGAATATAAACCATGAATATAGCACATCTTGCAATGTTGTGGCTAATTTTAATGCTGGCTACATCCCTAATTAAGTGTAGCTTGGTCCCCCGTTGGTCTCCCTTACCTCTGCGCCTGTTGCAGGGGCGCACGGGTGTCAGTGCAGGGTGCGTGTGGCTTTGGAGAGTGCTGGGATATCAGGCAGGTTGCCGAGAGGTGCAGGGAGTGCACCGGTATTCCGGAGGCTCCGCGGTGGCCGGAACGCTCAGGGCGCCACCATTTTGTAGGTTGCGCATGCACAAAAGATGTTACTAGCGCGGTGTCCATTACAGAGCTCGCGCATGTGCAGAAGCACAGTAGCTGAGGTGGCTATTACAGGAAAAGGGCTCCGTGGAGAACTACAGCCCCCACAAATGTATATGGGCGAGAGACCACATGGCGCGCATCAGCCAATAGGGCTGCAGAGATTCCCTGCTCAGAGATTGGATACATTTGGCGTGCTGTGAGTCATGTCAGTTGGAAGAGGGACCTCTGAGGAGCAGGTAGTATCCATGGAGCAGTAGCTCCCCTGGTCTAGGCCAGACATTTCCTCTTAGGCCCTGACTCACTGTAGCTTGTGGCTGCTATAGGGAAAGCCCATAGTTAGGGACCTTTACCCAGTAGCTGCACATAGTCAGGTAAAGCACCAGTGAGACGCCACGCGGTGACTGCGGCCTGTGGAGTGGGAACAGACCAGTTACACGGTAAAGACGGTAAGGTGATATTATCCACGCCGGAATTCACCCCACGTGGAGGCGGAAGCCATCGCGGACGACAACGTTGGATCAGACGGATCCTCTTTGTATTCTGCAATACCCGGGTGCTGGAGCCCTGGGCAAGTACCTAACCACGTGCACTACCACTCCACGGGATAGCGCTATCTCCAACACTTTCGGTGGGCCTTGACATTGGGAAGGTACATCAGGGAATTGGTGCCTGGCACCCAATGTACTCTGGGGATACTCACTGTTGGTTTCAGGTTGGTGTCTGTATTATTGTGTGCAGTAAAGGTTGTTAGCATATATTTGTGTGCGTGCATTATTAGTATTGTTCCTGTAAGAGGATTATCCCACCCCGCGTTGGGATCCCTTAAAGGTGGAGGTGCTGTCACCCGACGAATCAGGTACACCCCAGGCTCCCAGTGGCGGAGGTTCAGGCCTTCTCTGAGCCACAAGTAATGCACCAAAGACAAAGTAGCCCCACATCGTCCATAGGGGGGGGGGGGGGAGGAAGTGTGCTACATAAGAAAACCTTGAATCTAATCTGAAGGTCTTAATATTAATAAAATAATTAAGCTATAGCAGCTCATTCAATTGACATGTTTGCTAGCTGTGTGCTGTCGTGTTCAGTGTTCTGCATCCCTCTGCTGTCCAATTGTCATCTCATGTCAAGACAAATAAGGTACTACAGTATCTCCCAATAGGAAGGATTTGATCACAGCAGCAGGGGGTGTTTGAAAAGTACGATGGTATTGGGGAGTGCAGAGTCCAGTGTCCACACTTAGTACTACTCCTTTTTTAACTTACAGACCCACAGTTCCACTTCTTTTTTGTTACACATTTACTGTTTCACTTGTTATTGAAAGAAAAAAATGATGTATTTCAGGAAACCTCTGTCTCTTTCTGCTTTCTATATAAAGGAAAAACCAGGGGAGCGAAAATACCTAGAATTTTTTTTACAAAACTACCACAGTGCAGTTATGTTAAAACAAAACACAGTAGTGGAAATGCTCTCAAAATTGGCTAATATGACACACTAGATGATCTCAGCAATGTCCAAAAACAGATAATCCAGATAGCAAAAATAGCAAAAAATAGGAGCAAAAATAGGAGGTAGTGTAGATATCAAAAGAGAAACACAGAGCCTAGATAAAATACCAAAGCGATTTATCCAACACTGGTAAAAATGAAGGCTTACAGGATTCCAAATGGGTCACAGCATGGGTATAAGGGTATAGGTGGTAGCCGAGTCGCGCTGCATCCACTGGTCTCCGTCCTGCACCTCGGCTCGGAGCCGATACGTCACTTCCGGTTCCTCCGCCGATCGAAGTTGACGTCACAGGACCTCCCGGCAGGTTCTCTCGCTCCAGATAACACACTGAGGGTCACGCTCTACGCGTTTCGCCGTTCTTAGTGACGGCTTCGTCAGGAGTAGCATTAACCCATTAGAGGATACTATATATACCCTCTAAACTACCAATGAGCTTTCCTCCTATAGGTTAATGGGTGATAACATCTAAACCAATGAAAAAATGGCTAAATAACCCCTCCCGGTCATAGAATTACCACAAAATACAAACTTTATAGTACTGGATCTTCCTTTACAACATAAGGAAAAGATCGATACTAAATAAAATTGTTAAAATTATAGATGTATTAAATAAATTAAATAATACAAATCTATATTCAACATAGACCCATAAATTGCTAAATATATCCCTGATCTCATGAATAGAGTATAGGAAAGATGACGATTGATGAATCTCGAAAATGTAAGAGAAAATACAGAGTTAGTGGATGACTTGATAACAATGAACAATATGCATAAACTATTGAAATACTATATCTTATCAATATTTTTGTTTTAACTTTATACAGCATGCTTTTGCCTTATATAAGGTCCTATTTATATCCCATATTATAGGGAACTAAGTGTATACAGTTCTAAAAGTTTAAAGAAAAGCAGTTAGTTCAAAATCTACATTTAAACCTAATGGTACAAGAGATTTAAGCGAGAAAATCCAAAAACTTTCTCTCTTTATCAATGCAATACTTCTATCTCCACCTCTCCAGTGTGGTAACACCTGTTCTAATACCGTAAACTTGAGGCCTGATGTATCCCCCTGGTGTTTTTTAGTAAAGTGGTTAGATAAAAAATTAGTGGTAATGCCTCTTCTCACATTCCCAATATGTTCGAGGATACGGGTTCTAACAGGCCTGGTTGTCTGGCCTACATATTGTAGCCCACGTGGGCACTGTATGAGGTATACGACATGATCTGTCTTACAAGTTAATAGTTGTTTAATTTGAAATCTTTGTCCAAAAATGTTTGACACAAACCCAAATTTATCATCGGTCCTATGCTTACATGCCGTACAGGTAGTACAACCAAAAAATACTTTAGCTTGGGATAACCATCTATTTCCTTCCTTTATAGTTTTAGGTAATGCACTAGGTGCTAGTTTATTCTTAAGCGCCTTAGCTTTCTTAAAAATTACTGTAGGTTTTATGGGGACTATCTCTCCTAATATTGGGTCGTTTTTGACAATATGCCAATGTTTGCGTATAATTTTGATCATTTTTTCTTACTGTCTGTTATAATTTGTCAAAAAAGAAAAATCAAAATTTTTATTCGATCCAATTTTCCTTTTATCATTAAGTAGATCTTTTCCATCCAGACCCCCTGCTTTTTTTTATTGCATCTTTGATGATCTCATCATTATATAATAATTAACCTATCCTGCAAGAAGGCAGATTGTTTATGGAAACTGTTCATATCTGAACAATTTCTTCTAATCCTCCTTATTTGTCCATATGGAACATTTTGTAGCCATTGGTGATGGCAACTGGCAGGGGATATATAATTATTAATATCAACATCTTTAAAGAACGTTTGTGTGTTTATTGACCCATTCTCAATGAAAATAGTGAGGTCCAAAAAATTGACCCTTTCTTGACTGTACTCACAGGTGAATTTTAACTTGAGTGGATTATCATTAAGATAATGGGTAAATCTCAACAGACTCTCTTCATCACCTTTCCAGATGAAGAATATGTCATCTATAAATCTTCACCATAGGCACAAATTCACACCCAGCTCTGCAATGGACCATATATAGTCTTCCTCCCATGCTCCCATAAGAAGATTTGCATAGCTGGGTGCGAACTTTGTGCCCATGGCGGTACCACATTTTTGCAAGTAGTATGTCCCTTCGAACATAAAGTAGTTATGTTCTAAAATGAACTTAATCCCATCCAGGATAAAATTAGCCTGTTCATGGGGCATCTCAAGATCTTTTGATAATGCTCTATCAACTGCCTCATGTCCGTCTCTGTGGCTGATACATGTATATAGTGAGGTGATGTCACAAGTTGCTAGGAACCACCCTTCTTCCCACACTTGACCATCCAAGACACGCAAGATGTCCGTCGTATCTTTAAGATAGGAGGGAAGTTTTGTTACGTGTTTTTTGCAGGTAGGTGTCTATATAGGCAGATAGATGAGACGTCAGGGAATCGATTCCTGCTATTATGGGCCTCCCCGGGGGATTGATAAGACTCTTGTGGAGTTTGGGAAGATAATAGAATATAGGTCTAACTGGGTTCTCTCGATAGAGACTGTAAGCATACTGTACGTATTTGATACACTTTTCTAAAATATGCTCTGAATACCTTTCTCCAATAACATTTCTGGCCATGTTTAGAAATGGATACAAATGTGTCTGTGCTTACTCAGTACATTTAGAACTGAGTAAAATAGAACTGGAAATTGTAATAACCCATTTGCAAGGTGATAGGTCTCTGTTGCATGGAAGGGCTAAAACCCTAATCCAGGTTTATTACCTAGTAGAATATTTCAAATCAATGAAAATGTCTTCCTGTAGTAAAAGTTGAAAAGAAAATGTCAATGAATGTTATGAGTCTAAGGAGTATATTCATTTTATTGTTCTAGCCCAATAAATTGGCTATTAACAGATTTAACAGCTACTGCAATTATAGTGAATAAACACAGGCATAAAATAGCACACAGGGAGATTTTCTGTCACCCAGCCTCAAAACTGGAGCAAGGCTAGTGAAAAATAAATTATTTAAAAATATGCCGCTCTTAGGCACTTACCTGGTGCCGCCCCCTCCTCCAGCGTCATTTGACGCCATGCAGCCCGTTGCCATGGAAATGGGGCACCATGTGACCTCGCGATGCAGGTCACGCATGCACGTCCGGCAAGTGCCAATCTTTGCCACCCCAAAATTTTGCCGCCCTAGGCTTGGGCCCAGTGGGAAATCTGCCGCGAGCATCGCTATAACGTAGAACCTGAGGCAGACGAGGGACTGCATCGCTCCAATCTCCTGCACCAGAAACAGGTTGTGGAAAAATAGTTGCCAAATGGTGTGAGTGTAGGGTGTTCTAGATCTATCCTGTTGTGTATGGACAGAAACCCTCTGAAAACTGCACCATTTTAAAGAAAAGGAAATCCTATTGCAAGCAATATTTCATACGTCTTGTGATGATTTTTCCAGCCAGGAGATATTCCTAAAGAAACAAACAAACAAACAAACAAACAAACAGTTTGATACAAATTGGAGAGTCTTTCATATAAATAATGGGTTTAATCTTCACAACAGTATAATTGTTATTGGTCTGTTAAAGCAGCAATCCGCACTCGTTGCCTTTTACTTAAGCCATTTAGTTTTTGTTTACTTATTTTTCTTGCCTTTTCCCAATGCTGCGTTTATTTAAATCTAACGCTCTATTCAGGAGATTTAAAGCAGCAGTCCAAGCTCTCTCCCCCCCTTTAATATGTGCATCAATACAATTCACACAATGATAAGTAATTAGCTAAGTTGCCAATCGATCCATTCTCCTGTGATTGATCGGTGAAGATTCGGCTTGGGGGTTCACTAAATGGCTGTCATTGCAGCAGGAGAGGACCAAAGATCCAAAGTTCTGTGGGGAAGATCATGTGACCAGGCAGTCAATAGATACAATTGGTGCACTGCTAGAGTGAGTTCAAGGGTGTGCCAGAGCGTGTATCAGAAGAGGAAGGAAATGTGACTTTGTAAATGGTTGCTATAGAAACAAAAAATGCTTGTTACATTATAATACATTAAAATGTCATTTAGAGTTGTTTAAAAAAAAAATGCTACAAGTATTTTCTCATAGTACAGAACTGATTTATTAAACAAAGCACACATGTAGGATATTGCTTGGTCTGCAGCTTTAAGCGATTTAAAACAGTATTTTTTAATTGGTTCTAAACTGTTAATTGGAAATTACAATTAGTAGATTTACTCGCTTCGGTTCTTTCTAGCATTAATCCCACAAAATCCAAATAACCGTTTTGGGAAAGAATTGATTTTGACCATGGTTGGCCTTCAAGCTCAAATGTAACCCAGTGAATTATTGCACTAAAACAAACAGGATCTGCAGGAAACAATGCTTTCCAGCACTCTTTGTGGTTACGAGAATTTCAGCTGTAGAAAGCAAACACGGGAAAGGATAATAGGAAATGAAATGAAGGTTAACTCAGGAAGTAGCTTTGTTTCGCTTCCCTTTCCATGGTATTTCGAAAGTCATGTACATTTTCACCATCTCTGAAAACCCTGCAGACCTTCCAGGAATTATACAACTCGCAACGTTGCTCATGGAGGGAAAATAGAGATCTGAATCTTTGGTTGGGCCGTGTTCAGTTTTATTTTATTGAACATGTATCACTTTCTAGGGAGTCATTTAGCAAGCCCAAAAAGTGCCCACGTTTGCATATGTTTTTGCACTCTTAAAATGATGAAAAAAATGAATTACTATATTAAATAAGGATGGGCACTTTCACTGCTATTTCGGTTGTAAAAAAAATGCGTGTTTTGATTTTAACAGAACATGATTGGTTTTGCAAAAAATGATGGCATCAATTCAAAATATACAGGAATTTGTTTTCAAAATGTGGCTGAACTTTTCCGAACATCGAACGTTTGTGCATAAGCTTGCGAGTTTTTCATTCGGAAACCAAAAAGTTTGCCTAGTTTATTAAAAACTGGGCAAACATATAAAACACATACAATATATATATATATATAATATATATTATATATATATATATATATATATATATATATAATATATATATATTGCAAATACAACTGTTATGCTCATCTGCATGTCTTAGGCAGGTCTGCAACCCCGCCTTTCCCCATCATCACCCAGCATACAGCACTTCCACTGCAGCAAGGGATTCTGGAAATGACATGCAAATGAGCACACAGTGTCACTTTTTGCCTCAAAACCATTTTTAAACATGGTTCCCTATAGGCTTAGCTTGCTGCATGGTCACAGCTTGAGCACAGCCAGGGTTAAGGTGCATACCCAGAAAACCACCCACAACAGCTGTTTCGACCTTGATGGGTCTCATCAGTGTGGGTTGATTTAACTGGATATGCAAGAGCCTATGGGATAGTCCTATACATAATACTGAGTTAAGTTATGGTGAGTAAAAAAAGTGACAAAAACCCTCCACAGGAAAGCAAATATGCAAATATAGCTGTATGCTCATCTGCATGTCTTAGGCAGGTCTGCAACCCCGCCTTTCCCCATCATCACCCATATTTGCTTTCCTGTGGAGGTTTTTTGTCACTTTTTTTACTCACCATAACTTAACTCAGTATTATGGTATAGCCTATCCCATAGCCTCTTTGCATATCCAGTTAAAATCAACCCCACACTGATGAGACCCATCAAGGTTGAAACAGCTGTCTGTGGGTGGCTTCTCGGGCTTTTGGCTAAGATCAAATCTAGGGTCTGTCCTGGGAAGGATGGCCCTATTTGCATCACTTGGTCCTCTGGTCATGGGCTGAGAGGGCGGATGCAAAGTAGCCCGGGCTTTTTAATCTTGCACCCCAGGCTTGGAACCCCTGGGGAGTATCACTTGCTGCACTGTGGATGGCTGTTTGGGCGGCAGCCTCCACTTACGAGCACCTGATCTGCACAGATTTTTTTGCACCGTCCCCTATTTTTCCCGCACTTGGCCCCCCTTATTGCCTTCCGCTGAGGGGACAAGCCAATTATTTTTGCCACCGCCTGGCCTTGCACTTGTACGTCTGAGCACTTCCTGCACTGCATTGCACAGAGCACTGGAGCACTCGCACTATGGATTGGTTTTGTTTCGTGTTGGGTTATCGTCACCCCTCTCTCCGGAGAGCAAAGACTGAGTGCTGGCTAGTAGTCGCCATCCCTTCGGGGGAAGATTATGGTGGGTTAGTAGGCGTCAACCGAACACCCTAAAGACTTGGACCCTCCTGCGGCGCCTGCTGCACTTGGAGGGAACGAGAAGGACGTCGGACTCTTCGGAGGAAGACGTCATGTAACAGCAGGACTCCCAGGCTTCGGCTGAAGAGGACTGTATTTTGGCACGGACTGGCCTACTCTCCGGACAAGACTTTGTCACAAGTTTTGCGCACCTGGTCTCACTTGACCACGAGCACAGTTTTTGAGGTGGAATCACTTTTTCACCACCCGGGCTAAAAAAAAAAAAAAAAAAAAAGCTGTCTGTGGGTGGTTTTCTGGGTATGCACCTTAACCCTGGCTGTGCTCAAAGCTGTGACCATGCAGCAAGCTTAAGCCTATAGGGAACCATGTTAAAAATGGTTATTGAGGCAAAAAGTGACACTGTGTGCTCATTTGCATGTCATTTCCCAGAATCCCTTGCTGCAGTGGAAGTGCTGTATGCTGGGTGATGATGGGGAAAGGCGGGGTTGCGCCGACTCTGCCTAATACTATGGGCAGATGAGGCATACTGCATAACAGTTTATTTGCCTATTTGCTTTCCTGTGGACAGGGTTTTTGTCACTTTTTTTACTCACCATAACTCTACGTCAGTATTATGTAGCAGTCAACACACACACACAACATGCCACAGCACCACAATAGGCATCACTTAGCATGCACACTGAGACCTCCGCCATCACACTATCACATATCTGTCACTACACATCACACTACACAGCATCTTTACATGCTACACACACCACACACACACACACAGCACACACACACACACCACACACACACACACACACCACATCTCACACACAACAACACACACACAACACACACACCACACACAACCGACACACCGTTTTGTATATTTAAAAAAAAATTTGAAGATAACCCTCTTTCTCAGTGTTTTTGGCTTGTATTTCACTCATCATTCTAAAAGTAAATCTTAATTTGACTCAACAAGGAAATTAAATTCAAAGTTCATATTTTTAACCCACAATCGTCCCGTCTTTAGTACTAACACCTGATATTTCAAAAGCAGACGTATCATAAAGTTAAGAGCAATCCCTCCTAGGACAAAAGTGAACTAATTCCAGTGACCTTTTTAAGGAGTCCCATCTGTGTATCTGATAAACGTTTACCCAAATCGACACCTATAAGTATTTTTAATTTATATTTAATGTTAGACTTTAGTAGGGTTTTGATTTCCTCTCGCTGCTCGCCCTTTTATGTGATGTCACTGTGTTCAGCGAGCACTTGTACTCCCCTCCCCACCTAACCTGGTTTTTTTTAGGTTCTCTGCTATAGAGTTAGGATAAGAGTAAAAATAATTATGACAGAATACTTCCCCTGCAGCACACACACACACACACACACACACACACACACACACACACGTGTGTATATTTAAAAAAAATAATTTGAAGATAACCCTTTCTCAGGTTTTGGCTTGTATTTCACTCAGATTCTAAAAGTAAATCTTAAATTTGACTCAGACAAGGAAATTAAATTCAAAGTTCAGATTTTTAACCCACAAATCTGCCCGTCTTTAGTACTAAACACTGATATTTCAAAGCCAGAGTATCATAAAGTTAAAGGGACAATCCCTCCTAGGACAAAAGTGAACTAATTCCAGTGACCTGTTTAAGGAGTCCCATCTGTGTAACTGATAAACGTTTTACCCAAATCGGACACCTATAAGTATTTTTAATTTATATTTTAAGGTTAGACTTAGGAGGGGTTTGATTTCCTCTCGCTGCTCCCTTTTATGTGATGTCACTGTGTGTTCAGCGAGCACTTGTACAGTCCCCCTCCCCACCTACCTGGTTTTTTTTAGGCTCTCTGATAGAGGTAGGATAAGAGTAAAAAAAATACTGCCAAATACTTCCCCATTCAGAGGCCCCCAAAGAAATTCAATATCTGCTTCCTGAGATACTTACCTCTGAACATGGCAGGCAGGACAACTATCCCGGGCCCAGCCCAAAGCATGTGCTAAGGGTATCCTTAGGCTTCGTTTATAGTGTGGGAGCGCGCAACGGAGCTCAGGGAGTCACGCACGCCTGTCACTCGAGCGATGCCTGGACTCTGATGGGGAGGCGTGGTCGTGACGTCACCAGGCTGGTTCGGCCTCATTGGCTGAACTGTTCGTGACGCGGCCGTGATGCGGCCGTCACGCGAAAGAACAAAATTATTTGTCGGCTCAAAATTCTTCCTCACGCACACTATGGCCGGCACGATAGAGCTACTATATTTTGTTTGCGCAGCACACACTATAATCATAGCCTTACACAGGGCTCTACACATTCAGGGCCCTGCCCTCTCTTTTCTACTGCTCTCAATGCTCATTCTCACATGTGCAGGGGTTGCTGTGAGTTGTAGTCCAGCTCCAGATCCATGCTTGAACAGTCGAAGGCAGCAGGACTCCAAATCCCAGAAACCCTTGCGTAAACCCCCATAAACTGATCACATGACAGGCGAGTCAGTACAGGGGATCCCAAGAATGTAATAGTTCCCCTTAGGGAAGTAGGACCTGCAGCCTCTCTCTCCTTTACCCCTTGCCCTCCTCTCTCCCCACACCCCCTATCTCTTCTGCGTCTTGCACCCCTTACCCCACTCTCCCTCCCCCATCTCTTTCCTTCTTGCACCCCCTGCTTCCCTCTCTTTCTGCCTCCTGCCTACCGTATCCCATCTCTATTTCTCTGTGCCTCCTGCACCCGCTACTCCTGTCTCCTTCCTGCACCCACTGCCTCATTCTCATCTTCCTGGATCCACTGCCCCTCGCTCTCCCATCTGCACCCACTGCCTCTCTCTCACCTGCATTCACTGCCCCTCTACCACCTGCATCCACTGCCCCTCTATCACCTGCATCCACTGCCTCTCTCCCACCTGCATCCACTGCCTCTCTCCCACCTGCACCCACTACCCCCTATCTCGCTTCCTCTTGCACCCACTACCCTCTCTCTCCTGCCATGCTCTTCCTGCATCCACTGCCCCTTTCACTCTCCAGGCCACCCTACCCCCTCTCTCTCCCTCATTCACTGACCTCTCCCTTTGTCCTGCATCCACTGCCCTCCCCAATTTTCTGTGTGTATACACGCACATGCCAAAGCATGACAATAGTACTTTCTCTGGGCAAGTTGCCTTCCTTGAAGATGGCCATTTCACATTTCAAAAAGCATAAACGCGTTGCAATAACACAGCAAGAAACTGGAACTTTGCTTTGCAACTTCCTGCTAATAGGGCAGTCCTCCTAAAAGAAGTTGCCAGGAGCAAAAATGGACGATCCAGCCACAGAGGTCGAACAAGAGCAAAATCCCGGACCGGAATATGAAAACCTGGAAAGGATTTTGCCAAACCTCATATGTAGGAGATGAGTGTAGAGGTACAACCAGGGAGAAATAGATTGGGGAAATAAACAGTGGCTTTTACAGTATTTAGCCTGTATATTCCCAAAACAACACAGCTTTAAGGCAGCATACAAAATAAAAAAAAAACAGTATCCCTTTTTGAGGGCTAACTCACATTTCCAAGTCCCTAACTGCAGGGTTGGGAGGATAGGCCTCTTACCAGCCTCTGACCCCAATGTCCAAAGAGGAACCTGCATGCAGGGGGCACTTTATATCTGCCTCCAGGTCTGGGTTGGTGTCAGTGGGATGCACCCTCTGGCGGGTTCCAGTGACCGCTGTGTCCTGGATTAGAAGGTTAAATTGCTTGGGATGTTGCTGGCAGTGCAGTCCTTCTGTGCTGAAGCTAAGCCTGTGCAGTTTGTGCAGCACACCATTAAACCTGCCTGATGAGCCAGGTGGAAACTGGTTAAGTGACTCTAGCTGCCATTAATCAGCTTTCAAGAGGATCTTCTCCTTGGTTAAATGTGTGGTTACATTCCATAAACACATAGGGGCCTATTCTAGTAGCTTCGATGACTTTGCTGCTATCTCGAGAAGTTTGGCATGTTCTCGCCGAACGGTTTGTCATTTGACTTATCACGGTATTCAGAAAGAATTTGAACCCCTCTCATCCCTCTCTCATCCCTTAAAGTGATGACACATCCTTTAAAAAAAATGGAACATGTCACATGGTACAGGAACCAATGGAACCATGTAATGTCAACCATGTGGTTTTAAGGATATGACATACCTCCATTGGTGATGACGTTACATCCTTAAACACATTTTTAAAAGCCAGTCACATGTTACAGCGTCCAATCGGATTGGACTTGTACCATCTGACCATAAAATGTGACGTCACAGGTCTTATATAAGGCCTGTTCCATCTCATTTTAGCTTAATATTCCAACGAGTCAACATCCATTTTGGATTTAACATGGGGCACATTGGATTACAAGTAAAGATTAAATAAAAGAAGGAAAAATGCTTGAAGAAGATGAAAGAAGATGGAAGAAAGAAGAATTTTTTACCTGATGTTGATCATCGCGGAGGATGATGTCTTTGGTCGATAGCTTCCCGATATGCCGGGATTCGGCGGGTGAAGACCTAACGGTAAGAAAAATATTGAATGTATGTCATTTTCTTTTTTTCAGGTATTTTTATTGTATTTTTTTCTTTTTATGTTTTTGCTTGCCCATTTACTGCTAATGTATTTATCTGTGCCCCTTTAGGGTACAGAAAAATACAGTGTCAGACAATGCATTTTTGGCAAATGCTTGTTTTGAATTAATTGTTATTTTTTCTATTTCTCTTTATTGTTTTGAATAAATTGTTATTTATTTGTAGGGCTTGTTTTTATTACATTTTAGGATTGGTTAAGGGTTTAATTTATTTAATTGTTGAGTTGTTTAGGCTTTTTAGTCCTTTTAGTCTTGTGGTGTTTAGGTGCTTGGGTATTTCTTTTATTGTTGTGTATTTTTGGGCCTGTTGATTTTTTTTTTGGTTGCCCATTGACTGCTATAGTGGCTTATCATGCCCATATTATATGGGCATGAAGTACCACTGTGCCAATCAATGGGTAGAGGGTGGGGATAGTGGCCTCAGGGTGGGTGGTTAAGCCTCCCGGGTGGGTAGCGAGGGAGGGGGGTTTACCCCTTAAATACTATAGCGGTTAATAATTGCTAAAGGCCATTAGATTAAATTTTTTATTTTACTGTTGCTGCCCACGGAGGACAAGGACTTGGAGGATATTGATGAGGACACACTTCATTATGGCAGGGGTAAGTAGAAGGTTTTTTTACGTTTATGCTGGCTAATGTTTTATTTAGAATGGGCAAATGAGCTATTATCCATAACTAGATAATAGTAATTTTGACCATTACTGTACTGCATGTGTTTTTGTTGGGGTAGAGGAGGTGGGTATTAGGGTTGTTGTGTTTTTTAATGTTTATTGTGGGTAGAGGGGATGTGTGAAGGTGGCAAATGGCCCTTGGTGGGTGTTTATACCTACCGCGTGGGTAGCGGGAGGGGTTAATCCCTTCATTACATTATCGGTATTAACCGCGGTATTAACCGCTAAGGTAATGAAGGGGTTAACTCCTCCCGCAACCCCCCGCAAGGCCTAAACACCCACCATGGGCCAAATACCACCTTCACCCACCCCCGCTACCCACAATAAACATGGCACTGTTAGTTAACCCCTTCATTGCCTTAGCGGTTAGCCGCTAAGTTAATGAAGCTGTCTGTAAATGCATTTTTCCTGCATTGGATTGATACCGGGGGTCTCACGGTGCTGAAATTAATGTGTTTCCGGATGCAGGAAAAATGCATTTTTTTCCTAAGTCCCTCTCTCACAGCCCTTCTCCCCAGCTTCACGCCAGCTTCTGCTGACGAGCAGAATCTTGGATCAAATCGCAATTCTAGAGCCCCGATGAGATTATCGAGGATACTAGAATTGCACAATTTGATCGAAATTGTGAGTTTGGACTTATCACTGGCTCCCGTACGATGTGTTTGGCTGGGAGTCAGAAATCGCCAAAAAATGCTTTCCCCACCCAAAACTCATCTAGGCTTTCTGAATTGCTACTTTGCAAAATTTTGCGAGTGCAGCTCAAAAACCTCGATGAGTTGGTTATCGAAGTTTATAGAATGAGGCCCATAGTATTAATCTGTAAGCATTGCTCTGCATATAGACACCTTCTGGCAGTAGAAGACACCTTTCAGCTCATTCATTTGATGTCGTTATTTATCAAAGTCTGCGAAACTGGGACACAAAAAACTGCACCATATCTAGCAAAGAAAAAAAATCCCAATAATTGTAATGCAAATCATTCTACTGATAAATCTGGTGCCATTTTTATGCCACAGTTTTGCAGCCAGGAGACTTAATGATTAATAAATGATGCCCAATGTGTCTTTTGGCACCAGAAAGTGTTGAATAGTAAACCGCTTAGTAAATATGGGCCAGGAAACGTAATGAGCTAGCATTATCTCTGCAGCTGCCTTTATATTGATTTCCTCATGCCTATAAAGCTTATTTGATTTGATTTGTTATACTTCATGTTGGCGCCATCCAGTGGTGTGAGACTTCTTTAAAAATATTTCTGAAATCTCCATCAAAGGCTCACACTGTATATAAGCTGTCATCATGCCACAGATCCACATCTAGCCAGCTTTGAAATATATTTATTAGAATGGAGCTCAGAGGTTCCCTGACACGAAGAAGTGGCTTCATGGCATATTGAATAGGGGGCACAATTGTTGCCAGGTAAGCATTATCTTGTGAATACGCAGCATCAAATGTACATACAGTACAATAACTTCCTTTACTGTATGTTGTGGAAACGCAACTAATTGCACAACTTCTTGCCTTCCAAAACAAGACCATGATTGGCCTAACTTATTATAGCCACATGCAGGCACTCAAGTAGCCCCCTGTCCCGACAGAAAAGGGGGCCCGATGGGAGGGCGTGGGGTTGAGACCCTGAGAAAAGGTTAGATAGGGTTAAAATAATGTGGGGATCAGAGGGTTAGGGGTATAAGAAGGTAAGGGAGGAAGTGCTGTGGTGGCAACGAGGATCAGACTTAACATACCGCTGAGGAGATCCGCGCTCTTCTCTATACACACAGACAGACACGTGTGTGTGTGTGTGTGTGTGTGTGTGTGTGTGTTGTCTATAATATATAATATTTATACATATATATATATATCTATATATATATTAATTATAATATAATACATCATCACACACCACCCCATACACTTATACATACACCATACAGACAGACAGACACACACACATACATACATACATATGTAGCCCATGGACCCCGGGGCAATCGCAGATCGGCCCCCCTACTCTGTACTAGGGTCTGGCTACATGTCTGAGTGTGGTGCATACCTGCTGGCAACAGGAGGGCCTGAGTCTCCCACGATGGTATGGGGGATCCAGGAAAAGGTTTCTGGGGTGGATGCCTTCGTTCTTTACTCAGTGGTGCAGCGCCTCCATCTCTAGTAAGCCCCAGGAATGTGGGGTGGAATCCTTATAGAGAGTATTCCCACACAGGGATGAGAGATTCCAGTCTCACATGAATGTCTCTTTAAATAGCAGCAGCAGCTCTTTATTCACAACGCAGCAAGATCACCAGTCAGGTACAGGTTGTATACTCCACCCAGACTGCTTTCCTGCAGGATGGTATCTTCCCCTGCCACCACCCCAGGCCAAGGGCACCCAGGGTGGGGCTAGCTCTTCCCTCACCTCCTAATCAGGGTGAGAGGCATTGGTCCACCTCACTACTATAATTCCAGCAGCTCTACTCAGAGGCTGCTGGCTTCTCCTTCTCCAACTGTACACTACTGTCACACTGGACCAGCCAGTGCCACACTCTAAACTCACACTGTAACTAACTCTGACTTGAGTGTCTGTCCCACTAAATAGAAAGTGCACTGCTCTTTATGCTTTCAGCAGGCCCCTCCCCTGTGTCTTTTGCCTTGACACAGGGTCAGGTGACCTACCTCCACCATTCAGGGCAGTGCTTGAAGTGGGGGAAACACATGATAACGTCTGGCAGCCTGCCCTTACCAGGGCTTATACCAGAAGGAGGAAAGAACGAAAGAACTATAGCCCAACTTCTTACCAGGGCTACACACACACACACACACACACACACACACACCACACACTTATTGCAATTCTGCAAATATTACTACAAACACAAACATTTTATTTATTTACGTTTCTCTTTCTGGTTTTTTTTTTTATTTGCAAAGTCCCAAATAACACAATCAATTTCGATTTTATGAAGTATCTCTGATTCGATGCTCAGCAAGGAAAGAGCGTTCAATCTCGGTTAAAGCTGCAACAGCGGAGCTCATTATTCCTAAGTTTCAACTTGTGAAAAGATCTTTGGTATTTACAGTTCGTGGCCATTATTGACAGGAAACTTTGTAAAGCAATTTCAATGTTAGGAAACATTGACTCTAGTGTGTCATGCTGTGATAGTTTTTTAGAAAAAAAAAAGAGAAAGCAGCGCTAACCACTAAACCTAATAAATGTGAAGTGTTATAAATGAATAAATGTGTCTAAAGTATATATACATGTAAATATAAAAACATCAAATACCAATATAGGAGAAGGAGCGGCTCAGTGAGTAAAGACTTGGTGGTTTTATTGCAGATAGCTCCAGCACAGAGAAACAGTCTTTCATGATCAGTCCTTTCTCAACCTAGCTCAGAGCCCTGACTAGTAGCATGATATTCTTTGCCCCCCTCCCTCCAACCCAGGCATGGGTGGAGGGAGAGAGATCCTGGAACCGCTCACTCTCTATCTCAGCTCACTCTCCACACTAACTAGCTAACACCAACTGAATAACTGACACACTAATTTAGGAGGTATGTCCCAATTTGAACATCTCAAACTGTGACTCATTACAAGCCAAAGCCAGATACAGATTGGCCCACACATAGCAGGGGGCGTTCCAACCAATATCCACCCCTTTGATTGACAAGCTCAGAGTTGCAAGGCCCGCCCTTGAATATTGCTACAACATTCAAGGCTGAAATACACATACAGACCTCTTGAAGGAATTAACCTTTCCACTGCCTGCTCTAACAGGACTGACAGAGGAAAAGCCCAGAAAAAAGAAGTAACTGCCGGGAGGCCATGTTACACATGTATGATCTCTAACTTCTGGAAATGTTGAAGGTGGTTATATATTGAAGCAGGGCTCCCCAAGTTCAGTCATCAGTAGCAATAAACAGGCCAGGTTTTCAAGATTTGTTTTAATTAAACTTTTAATTAAAACTAGGGTAATAAGATTATCATCAGTAAAACAACTGGATCAAGTATGTATTGCCCTGAAAACCTAGCCTGTTAGTTGCTCTTGAGAACTGAACTTGACAGACCCCGTATTAAGGTATCCTTCCAGCAATAATGGGGTAAATAATGCATAAAATAACAACATATTACAAAGGAAAAAAAATCTCTTTAAAGAAATAGGATTTTTTTTCTTTGAATCTGGTGCTTTTTGGACACCTGTGTTGCAGCTGAACGTCTTTCACACGCAAACCCAAAAAGTGTAAGTATGGTAAAAAAAACAAACTATATAAATCTACGGCTGCTGTGTGGGATTTTATGCAAAATGCAAACAGTTAATGTGGGCTTTTGTATCAGCCTTCCAGATGTAAAACTAACAGCAGACTTGTCAAAGTAAAAAGGAAGCTTTTGTCTTTGTTAAATATGGTTATATTTCTAAATGGGCCAACTCGCTGCTGATGAGATGGCGAGATGGCTGTGGCAAGTTATCCTAAACCGTTATATTTTGTGTTCCAGTTTTCCCCCAAACTTTTCCAGATGAAAACTGAGGCGTTATTACTGCAGGAAACTGCACCCTATTTAAAAACTAAACAAAATACATTGTTTACATTGATTTTTATTTTTACCTGTAGTTCTTGAATATATAATACTATTCAGAGTAGAGATGTGTGAAACTTTCACACTTGGCCGCAAAAAAAAAGAGGCAAAATTGTTCAGCTATGCGCCAAACAATAAGTTAATTGGGAATGCACATTGATATCCTGACATCCAAAACTTATGCCAAACTAGGTGTACTTTACAGGAACAAATCCTCCCTAAGTCTGCTGGTCAGAAAGCGTACTGTATCACACAGCAGATGCTAATGCCAATTATCGACTATGGAGACATAGTATATGGCTCGGCACCCCAAACCCACCTTAGCAAACTTGCCACCCTCTACAATTCAATATGCCGTTTTGTTCTCCAATGCAACTACAACACACATCACTGCGAAATGCTCAAAGAACTAGATTGGTCATCACTTGAGTCTAAGCGCAAAGTTCATCTTTCCTGTCTTGCCTTCAAATACTTTCTGGGCAAGCTACCCATCTATCTGAACAAGATCCTCACCCCTACCACATGCAACACTTATCATCTGAGATCTGACTCCAAAAGACTGTTCATGGTCCCAAGGTTCAGCAAAGTATCTGTCCGCTCCTCCTTCTCTTACCATGCACCCCAAAACTGGAACAACCGACCGGAGACTCTCACATCCACCACCAGTTTAAGTTCTTTCACAACTAAGGCTGTCTCACATTTTAATCTGGTCTGTAACTGTTACATGCGCCCATAATATATATTATCTTTAACGATGCATGCAATGTCTTGTAAATAATGTATACCCTGTTCACTTATGTAACTGTATTTGTAACCATATATGTTTTGTCATCTTAACTCTATGCCCAGAACATACTTGAAAATGAGAGGCAACTCTCAATGTAGTACTTCCTGTTAAAACATTTTATAAATAAAATAAATGTGCATGGCAATTTTGCTGAATTTGCTCATTTGCTAAATTCTCTAAAATTGCTAAATTTTTCTCCATTCAGAGAGGCTATAAATAGAGCCCACCCACCATGTTTTGCGCACGGTGGGCCGATATTTTGCTGCAAGTTTTCCAAATTGCGAAACTAATTTCACAACATTATTAACCCCTTGAGGCTTGGCAAAACGTTTCAAAAGGAAGCAAAATTGGAAACAAAAGGCAAAACAATGTGCGATATTTGAAGTCAAATATTTTTTCCGTTTTGAATTTGTCAGACCGCAATAATTGTATAGTCAGGATGATCTATATTTAGTCACACTATGCACATAAGTCTTAGTGATTTATGCCAGTTATTGTTCCTCCCACAAGCATCATGTGTCCCCTCTCTGACCTTTAATGCCAACTCAGCATAAAGCAGCAGAGCCATTAGTCTCAATAATAATCAATCTTGCTATTTTCTCAGCCTTACTGACCTTTACAACTACGTACCTCTCTGAGTACATACATATTTTTAGTGCGATTCGGTTTTCTATGAAGAGTATTTATTGTGCTAAAACACAGTTAAAAGAAAACGTTTTCACTAGTTCTGCAAAGTAGCCTTTTTTGGGGGTTGGACAACAACAAAATGATTTAACATTGCTAAGTGGAAATTTTTCATAATGCCATGTACCATTTCTATTAAAAAGCGCCATGCATTAACAAACAATATCGTTAAGAAATCACTTCTGATTTGCCTTTTTCGACTCCTTACAGTTTCTTGCCATATAGGCCATGTTGTAGCCTTTAGAAATCATGCCTATCAATTACAGGTTTTGTTCCATTCCCAAACCGTTTTTAATTTGGATAAATATATTGGATGTCAGGACCTGCCTATCCTTGACTTTGTGCTTAATGAACAATATTTAAAACGCCAATATTTAAAGATGTGTGCAGTCCAACATTTCTGCATCACTTAGTATAAGAATTCATCTTTGTCTTATTCAGAATCTATATCATACTGTTTCTGTAAACTTTATTTAATAAGTATAAGCACAAATATATATACTGTATGTACGTATGTATGTATGAAAGGACCCCGAGAGATCCAATATACCGCACAGCACAAGAGATAATTACAAAAAAGTGGTTTATTAGGTCCAAAATGCACACATATGCCCGAAGTGTCGGTCCCCAGGGGGGTTCGTACACAGTTCAATTTCATGACTCTGGACCTTCTATGGACATACCACTGTGCTTTGGGGAAAAAGGCCACCGCTTTTATAAACACAAATAAATGGGGGTTGGGAAAAGGGGGGTAAACCAGGCTGAGCTGAGCTGAACTCAAGCCCACGGATAACGTGACTCCCATCTTACTGCCTCCTGCTGACTCAGCCAGGGGCAATGAAATTACCCCAATGGGTGTCCATTGTAAGAGGGGGAGGAACCCTTTGGTCTAACCGACCCAGCTAGACATGGAGCCCTCCCATGTGCAGCTCTTTAAGCCTAGGGCTGAAATCCGACCAAGTTAACCCAGGGTTTTCATGCCAACCTGGGAACCCACCCCTACCGTATCAATGCCACTAGACTGCGGCTATGACAACCATTATTACTGTACTACCCAACCGATATCTAGCACCACCGTGCTGAATGAATCATAACAGCAATAAAAAATGTGTTTTAAAAATATAAGCAAACACTATATATAACAGTACACAATCAAAGAATAAACAAGAGAGAGAGAGAACACCATTGGGACCAGCTGAGGTAAGGGAAGAGTGTCCGCCCCTTGACCCTCCTTTTATTGCTAGCCAAAGCCCCCCTCTCTTGCCCCTCTATAGGCAAGGTAACCTCCAATCTGACCCTGCCTATAACTTAACTCTTAATGGCCCGGGGCAAGTCCCTTCCGGCCCTAGTCATGTGCTCATTTCCCCAAAGTTTAGGTGCTTCTTTACCAGCTCACTGCCCCTGCAGGGGGTGCTGACTTCCTAAGTTGCACACACGAAGATCCCATATTAGTGAAATAATTACATCATTTTATTTTCATAGTCACACAATGCAGAGAACACAATTTTTCTCTTCGTAGAAACAGTGTACTGGCAGAAGCGGGGTATTTAAATAACCACTGAAGATGCCGAAGTTAGCGCGCGGGACTTGTAATGAATTATGTCATTCTAAGGTATCTCCATGAAGTGCTATTAAAAATATGCCTTCCATTTTACATTTAATAAACCCCTGAAACTCCGGGATTCAGAGGGTCAACACTTCTAAAGGTACTGTACATTTTGGGGGGAGGGAGGTGTAATTATTGAAATGTATAGCAAAATTTTTTTTTGCTGCTGCAGGCCAGCGGGGACCACCCAAGGGCTCCCAGACACCCATGGGGACCACCTGAGGACCCCCAGACACAACTCAAGGGAATACAGACACCTGCAGGAACCGCCTGAGGCCCCCAGAGACCAGCGGGGACCACCCAAGGACCCACAGACACCCGCAGGGATAACCTGAGGACCCCCAGACACCCGAAGAGACCATCTGAAGGCCCCCAGACACCCGCGGCCTCTGGTATCAATCATGTAAGGGTAGAGGAGGTGGGTATTAGTGTTGTTGTGTTTTTAATGTTTATTGTGGGTAGCAGCTGTTTTAATATTAATTTTAATACTAGTATATGAGCAGGGTGTCTTTGGAGCAGAACCGCACTGATTTGAGGTCCGGGGACCAACCTACTTCCCGAGATACAGACCCCATTATAGGGTGCCGGTATCTCCTACGCAAATAAATAAATATCCCGAGTCACGTGACTGTGGGAATAAAATGCATAGGAGATACCGGCACTTCAATGGGGCCTTATCTTGGGAAACGGGGTCCCAGGACCTCAAACCAACGCGGTTCAGCTCTGGAGACCCCCTGTTCATCTACACTAGTAATAAAATGTATATTAAAAACATTAATTTCGAGCGAGATTTACGCATGGAGAGGCGGCTCTCTCTGCAGCAGAAAGGTATCGCCGGGTGAGCCCTTTAGAGAGAGGCGATCATCACGCCGCCGGCTACTCGCCCGTTTTGGGAATATTGCTATCACAGGTAATCGAGGATTTCTGAATACCGTGATAGCAACGATTAAAATAAATGGTGAATTAAACGGCCCGGTGATTTTTTTTATGAACGCTTATAGCATGGGTCCCATAGGGAGAAGAGATGAGCGACTGTGTCAAAGTTCGGCCTGCGAACTATTGGACAAACTGTCCTATTTATTTCTTTGTACGAACCTTTTGTTTTTCAGAACCCACTGGAAAGAGCGCTATTCCGCCTATGTCTCTATTTCACTGCAAGGTTTGTTTCTGTTGTTTTTTTAAGTGCAGTAGCGTTTAAGCAAATGTTTGTTTTTATTGAATCAAATGTAAAAAAAATATATAGAGGCAACTTTTTTCAAACTCAGACAAATTTGTGAAAAGTTGAACTTGAGAAGCAGAGTCAAACTTTGGCAAAAAGTGGGTCCATCTCTAATTGTGAGTACACCACATAAACAACTTTCTGACCTGATCAATAGGGTTAAAGTTACTATATACAACCTTTCTACTCTATCTAGTTAGAGAACGATCATACAGTTGTAACGGATTTTCTGGCCTGACTGACCCACCCAATCTCACATTGGCCCCTGTGGTCTAACCAGTCCCCATTACATGGTCGTGTCTGGTGGTGCACCTGTTGGCAACAGGACTCCTGAGTCTCCCGCATAATGTTGTGTGGGGAATGTCAACCCAGACAGGCAGCTGAGGTAGTGTGCTAGAGTCCTACCTACATACAGTGCAGCGCCTCCACCTCATCAGGATCTCTGCGTCCACAAGGAGATGGTTCTGATGAGGAACTCCTTCTTGGTGGTGCCTTCCGCTGTGGAGTAACTTCACACTCACACAGTGGGGTATTCGTGAAAAAGGACATCTTTATTGATGATGGTATGGGCAGACTGCCCCTCGCAGCGGTCAGCTTAGACGCACATCTCTCTGCTGCACTCCATCTGGAAGGTTCCTCCTTCTCCTAATGGAGTTGCTTTCCACCTCTCCCCTCAGGGAGATTCACCAGCTTGTCTCTCTTGAGCTACACAGACTCAACAGACTATTGCATCAGACACTGCAACATTGTTGCAGACCTCCACATGACTCTCCTGAACAGTCAGAACACCAACAGCAACTGAACTGCTAACTTTAGGCAGTTCTGTGTCTTATATCACCTCCAGAAACAGACACCCTCTGTGTCACTTCCTTTGGGAAATATGACACCTCACCAGGGTTTGAGGGCAAACCTCCATGATTGTTACTGGCAACCCTGCATACTTACCAGGATTACTGCCAGCATGAAAGAGATATGTACACCAATTTTATGCTTGGCAAATTCTCCCCCTGGTGGAACCCAACGTCCCAGCTGGGATCTAAATTTGCGGAACCTTCCTTCAGGTAGCACTGCAAAACACAACAATACATTATTACAGTACATATCTTTTCATCATAACATAATAACAGCTACATCCTAACTTAGATGTGTAACAACCAGGATTACTCCCTGATGGAGAATCCATTACTGGTACTACTATACCCTTTTAAGGTGGCCTACGCACAGCATGGTCCATTGGGTTTAGAGCAGCAATGCTGTAACACTCTGGGTGACATACTGGACACCCACAATCAGCCCATAATTTCTGCCTGGATGCTAGTGGACTGAGAGGATCATGCCCATATACTTCCTTAAGGCATCTCCTGGAGATGTAGGCTATCTTTTCTTGATTACACCACTTCTCGTCTAACACTTCAGGATCCCAATCCTCTAGAGAGCTATCAGTATCCCAATCTTCTATGGAACTATCAGAATCCTGATTTTCTTCCCCTGATCCTTCCTCCTCATCAGTACTATATCCCCTATCCTCATCAGTGGAACCCATTTCGAACTCAATTTCTCCCTCCCATGGATGGTGAAAATAAAGTAACAACTTTTGGCGATTCCTGGCAACTCTTGCCGACACTGGAGGCACATAGGGTTGTACCCGAGCAACGGGCACAATATGAGCAACATTACCCAAATCCCCAGACCTTCCACTGGAATGAGTGTGCATACCATAACGCTTGACTTCCCCTTTAGCCACATGCTTGATTACTGTAGGATTCATCCCCGGAGACTTCACATAGGTTAACACTTCCCTCCCCGATCCCTCATTGGAGGTAAAGCAATCACCCCAGTCCAGGTTCTCCCCAGTCCGTTCATCAGTGCTGCCCCGTGACTCCCCAGACAACCCTTGGCTCGACTGGGACCCAGATAAGGAAGTGACAGGGGCAGGGGCTTTAACTATGGCCGGGGGTTGGGCATAGGGAAATACTGCCGGCATACGCGGGGCTACGACCCGCAACTTCGTGCTACCTTGCCCGGTGCCATTGGACTGGCGCTCTGGTTCTCCCGTTTCATTGTTCCCAGGCTTCCGCAGGGCCTGCCAGCTCTTCCCGGATCCAGGCGACCTGGTACAGCTACTTGGTCGCGAGGACGTGGCCATTTTCCACCCGGCTCCGCTGTGTTCGCCGGATGTGATGTCATGGATCTTGTGGGACTCTCCGCCGCCATCTTGCGTTGGGTTCCGAACCGGAACCTCTTCCTCCAGAACGACATCCACCGCCAGAAGTGATGGTTCTACTCTCCGCTCCGCTCGGACACGGACTAGGCCTCTCTCCGCCGTCACCACCACCGGCGCCTGTGGAGGGCAGGGATGTGGCTCATCGCTCCGTTGGCTCGGGATGGGTTCCTCTCCGCCGTCTGCTCCGCCAGTCACCACGACCGTGGGACTCCGCCTCTCCGGCTGTCTCTGCACAGGTGACTTGAGACTCCGCTCCGCCGCGACACAGGTAAGTGCCGGTTCTTTTGCAGCACTGCTGTAGTGGTCCGCCGGTAGGCGCATCACCCCCGTCGTCGGGGTCGCTTGTTCCTCGTCCGAGGAGCCAAACTCCGACTCGGGGAGTGGCACTCCCGCAGGGGACCGACGGTGAGGTTCCGGTTCTCACCGCGTTTGGAGGCTCCTTTATCTTCAGGCTCCGTTCTGATCATTAGGAGCGATCCCCATACTCCGAGATCAACAGGTTCTTTCCGGACCGCGCACGGGGCTTCAGCCGTAAGCATGGCTGTGTCCGCTCCCGCCTCCGCGACGTGCCCAGCTTTGACTACCAGGAAGCCTCCTGGCAGTGAATAGGGGTATACCCCAATGTCCATCTCACTCTTTGTAGTACTGGTTAAGGCTGCGTCCATAGATGGACCAGCCGTGCTGAGGCGTGCGGACGCTCCGCGCTGAGCCCCTGCATCCTCTATGAGGATGCCTTGAGAGGGGGCTCACACGAGCGTCCGCAGGTGTGCTCAGGCTTTGGAGTTTTCAGCCGAGCGCCAAGCTGTTTTTCAGCGCGCTGTCGGCTGAAAACCTCCAATCACTGCACAGCAGCATCAACGTCATGGCGCCGTGACGTCGGCGCCGTGACATTGACATCAGTGCGTCGCGGGCAATTGGCCCAGCGACGTCACTGCCCCGCCTCCAACCACCTCCCCCCGGCTCCCTTTGCGCACGCTGGCTCGCCTGCAAGTCCGTGCAATCGCGCTGACTGAAGCAGGCGAGCCTCAGCGTTAGCGCGCCTCCGCTCTCCCCACAGCTCTATGGCCCGGGCCTAAGGGAGACACTTGGGACAGGGTTTTCTCTTGTTCACCAGCTCCTTGCCACTGAAGGGCAGGGGTCACCCCTTTAGCTCCTCCCTCCATCAGCTCCGTTCCCGCTTGGCAGAGATAGAAACCCCTCCCCCTGGTGAAAATCAGAGGAGGGTCCCACAAATTCACGTTATGGCCCATAATTGGCTCTGAGCCTGTCACAGTCCAGGAGGGCGCGGCCACAGCTTTCGCGCCATATCCCCCAGCAGGGCGGGATTCCTTATTTGGCGCCAAACCCGGCCAACTCTTTGCAACAGCTTAGTTTGCAAAATTCTCTTTCTCCTTTTCGCTGACAGCGCTGATTACAGGGGACACTTTCTGTAGTGGTATTGCCTGCTCACCAGCTTCTCGCAACTGAAGGGCACGGGTCGGTTTGGTAACTCCTCCCTCAGCTAGCTCCACTCTCATTGGGCACAATTGGAAACCACTCTCCCTGGTAGATATTAGGGGAGGGTCCCACAAGTTCACAGGGTGACCCAGCACTGCGACTGAGCCTGTTACTGTCCATAAGGGTGTGGCCGCAGTTTTCGCACCATACCTCCCATCAGGGTGGGGTTTTCCTTTTGGCGCCACTCCCGGCCAACTTTCTGCAATTTTTGCATTTGCAGCATTTTCTGCACTCGGTCCACGCGGTCTCCCAGGGAAGCGGGAACCGCCATCTTGTTTTACATTGCCAATCACTCTAGCAACTGAGGTAGCTCGTTGTGCATTGCTCGCTGTCTGGCAAGCAGATCCTTCACTGTCACCACACACCACTACAATGTCCTCCTCACTGCCCTCCAGGGTATCTCCCCGCAGTCCTAGGCAGGACCAAAACGGCGTGGCCACCGCCTTGGCGCCACTCCATAGCAGGCTAGCAAAAGTAATTTCCGTAGCTTGCTCTTCATTAGGACACACACCACGTGCGCTCTCTCCATCTGCCTCCGTCCGCCATCTTGGACCTTCCGCGCTGCGTGGATCCTCCATTCTTGCGGTCGCCATTTGATTGCTGTTTTTGCGGTTATTGTACATGGAGCTCCTCTCTGCAGGGCAGCCGCCATACCGATACAATAAAGATTGCCCGATGCACCACCTTGTGTACCTAATGTAGGTCTGACTCGTGTTACACTACCTCAGGCTAGACTCACTCTCTCTGTGTATCCTGTGTCTTTCCTTTCTCTCCAATCTGTGCTGACTGTGGTAAGTGGTCTGGAATGGGCTAGAGTACTCTGGCTTCTCCATGCAGTACTGGGGCGTCTACCTACTGTTGGTCAGTCTAGCGCAGACCCTCTCCAGGATTCCTGACCTCGTTAACAGGCTATCCCTTAAGGCATCCTACCAACTAGCACTACCTCAAGGTGACTAGGACAGCTATAGCCCCTCTCCAGACCCCCAACTCCTTCCAGGCTCCCAGGTCATCTCTGCGGTCTGACAACTCCATCAGCTCCCCTGACTACCCCTGGATTCTGTCCCAACACAGCACTGACTGGCAGCATACACTCTCCTGTTTCCCAGTGTGCCTAGCAAAAGCCTGTCCTGTTGACAGGTATCTCAGCAGCGCCTCCAAATGTAACGGATTTTCTGGCCTGACTGACCCACCCAATCTCACATTGGCCCCTGTGCTCTAACCAGTCCCCATTACATGGTCGTGTCTGGTGGTGCACCTGTTGGCAACCGGACTCCTGAGTCTCCCGCATGATGTTGTGTGGGGAATGTCAACCCAGACAGGCAGCTGAGGTAGTGTGCTAGAGTCCTACCTACATTGAGTGCAGCGCCTCCACCTCATCAGGATCTCTGCGTCCGCAAGGAGATGGTTCTGATGAGGAACTCCTTCTTGGTGGTGCCTTCCGCTGTGGAGTAACTTCACACTCACACAGTGGGGTATTCGTGAAAAAGGGCATCTTTATTGATGATGATATGGGCAGACTGCCCCTCGCAGCGGTCAGCTTAGCCGCACATCTCTCTGCTGCACTCCATCTGAAAGGTTCCTGCTTCTCCTAATGGAGTGGCTTTCCAGCTCTCCCCTCAGGGAGATTTACCAGCTTGTTTCTCTTGAGCTGCACAGACTCAACAGACTATTGCATCTGCAGCATTGTTGCAGACCTCCACATGACTCTCCTGAACAGAGTCACAACACCAACAGCAACAGAACTGCTAACTTTAGGCAGTTCTGTGTCTTATATCACCTCCAGAAACAGACACCCTCTGTGTCACTTCCTTTGGGACATATGATACCTCACCAGGGTTTGAGGGCAAACCTCCATGATTGTTACTGGCAACCCTGCATACTTACCAGGATTACTGCCCGCATGAAAGAGATATGTACACCAATTTTACACATGGCTACACAGTATATAGCATTATTGCATTTAGTAGCATGAATATGACATTGGAAAGCTGTTGAAAGGGGAAAAAAAACAAAGATGTATCTTTTTCATTGTGGGCATTCTTTTGAGGCTTTTGTTGGCAACAGCCTACTTAGCTTCTCCATTTGTATTCATTATATGAAAGGATCATGTCACGTGCAGTACATTTTCTCAAGGTCATCTCTGTATTCATCAACTTGCCACACTAATAAAATCAATGATGTTGTGTGCTAACCAACCCAGTCTCGTTTTCATCTATTTTCCTTACATGTCTAGTACTCCACTCAGTCAATAAATCTTAATAAAAACTACAGTATTTTCTGTACTCACTGACTCTGCAAGACATAGGGTCATAATATAATCGTATCTTACTATGTTTGTATTTTGTTGATTAATCAGCAAAGAGCAGTTTTTTTTAATATAAACTGCCCACGCTCTCGAGTTCGCAAACAAAAACCTGCAAATTTCTGCTAACAATTCCAAAAAGCTCAACTAAAGAAAAAAATACGACTGTTTATATATATATATATATATATATATATATATATATACAACCCCCCTGCCCCCCCCAGACGGGACTTTGGTCGTTGTTACCACCCTGTGTATTGCTGCTCCCCTCTGTAGGCTCACAGGACTGCGCTTCCGTTCCCGCCGATGGTTTTCGGGATAAACATGACAGCTTTCGGTATTAATCACATCATCATGTCTCTTGTTGGCTTTGCACCTCCCATCCTCCATTTCCTATCATAAATAGGGGGCCGGTCCCTTCAAGAAAACCTCTTCTCTGATCTTCCCTCCCACCCCCTTCTTTTCCCCTTTACAACCCCTCTTCTTCCTCTTCCCTTCCCTTCCATTCCCGCAGACCTCTTTTTCTTCTCTCCCCAATCTTCCCGTACTTATTTCCTCCCCCTGAATACCTGCATCCTCAGGCATGAGTAAAAAACAACTGGTGGTCTTAATTTGTCTTTCACGCATAGTTATTTTTCGGGAATTCCTGGATTCCAATTCCCATTAGCCTTTGAGGGTGGCCCCAATTATTTCTTCCATCCACAGCTCCCTTATCCCCTGATGTGATAGAGGGGGTATCAAACCAACTCTAATCCAACTCCCATGCTCCCTAGTAGGTGTGCCATGAACCTTTTCCTGTCTCCTCACACACACCATACAGATACAACAACCCAACACAACTTTTCCCTCGTCGATTGGCGACACCCAGATTTCCCTCATTCACATCCGGCCCCGCCCGGACGAGCTCTGCCTACTTATCTCACCTCCTCATCCTCACCCCTGGAGCCCCAGCCACTCGAACCGAGAGTATACCTGGTCTCTTTTGCTCGTCGTCTAGATGCCTCCTGTTCTCTCATCCTAACGCACACTGTTCCTCTCATAATTCTGCATCCCCGATCCTCAATAGATGACCCCGTGCTCCTCAAACGGCCACAAGCTCAAGATTTCCTATCCTCGCCCCCTCATCTCCACAAACAAATTCTCGGGTCCTGCGCACCTACCAACAGTCCGCCTGACTCGCCCCACAATCCGCACCTCTCATTCAATCCCCCCCCCCAGAGGTGTAGATGGATGAACTACCACATAAACTCCTTTAGCTCAGTAGCCGTCCCCCCGGGCAAGTCAGGCCCCCTTTTTTTACCAGGGGAGGGTCCCAGGTCCTTAGCCCCAGTAAGTGGGTAGTACCTTGGCCTCGGGCCCACCCATCCTGTATCTACTAGGGAGTTACTTACTACTTCAGCAGAAGCATGGAATTAACCCTAACACTGCCCTGCGCTGGTCAAAAGACATTGTTAGGCAGATGAAATTGTAGTATAGTAGAACCAGATCCTTTATATAGCAGCATCATTAGACAGCCACTGCAACTCTCCTTATAGTGTGTGTACAGGCTTTTAAGTCCCAGACTTCTAGAGGGTGCCTACCCCAATAGTAGGGGCAATGTGTCGTGATGTTCCCCAGGTCTTCGCCTGGGGTGGCAAGCTCATCCTGCTCCTCGCAATGAGAAACTGACAGCCCATCTCTCCTCTTTCGGCAAGCTCCCCTGACGTATGCTCAACGTCGTTCAGGGTCTCCGGGCAGGTCTCTTTCGGTTCCTTTCCTTTAGGCCCCAGAGCGAGAGCTTGACTCTAAATTTATGAAGACATACTCCCTAATCGGCAGCAGGTGTGGGCACATGGACTTGCACCTCCCTTAGGCTACAAGCACACTGCCTGATTATAACTCAACCACCAACTGCCTGTCTATCAAAGGCGGGGCCACAGGGGGTGTCACATAGCCCACATAACGATTTAAAAACCCATTAATAAATGATTTCCCAGAGCCCTGATACTGGTTTATGGGCTTACGTAACAGATATAACTATGGGGAAAGTGAGGTATCATGTTAGCAACATAACAATCATATACATACATACATACATACATACATACATACATACCTACATACATATTTATATAGACGAAACACAGCAGTAAAGCCAGCGTTACCCCCTAAAAGCAGCCGCATATATTAACACACCCCAATAATATTTTAAGTTTAAAAATATATATAGTCGCTAGTAATCTTGCAAACTAGTATCTCACGTCGGTCCCCCCTCAGACAGTAAGATATGGATTTCAACACCCTCTATCTATCCTTACTTAATAGTTCGCGGGTCAGATCGATCTCGGGATTGCGGAATCAGTCGAAGGGGAGGAGGGGCACGTGGGTGTAACAATAGAGAAATGGCGACACGGAGGATATGTGTCGACAAAGACAAATAAAACTCAAGAAACCAGTGTCTTCCTATGGCGCAAATTGCCCGATCATGGGATAGTTAAGTGTTAAGGGAGTATCGGGAATTACCCAAGCACCGTCGTGAATTAACACTATGAGAGATCTGTGTACTTCCTGGTTTCTGCAAACAATTATATGGTCGTAAATTTGGGTCTTTCTTTAAAATCAACCGGAAAAAAAATTAAAATTCTTGTAAAATCAAATATTAAAAATTAAATCACGCTCTGATATACAATTTTGATTTCAATAGTGCCTCTATTCATACATTGGCGCAAAACGGAGGAGATGATCTAATTATACTATGTAATGTGTTACTGATGCACTGATGCATTGATACATGTTGGTGTCACACTTACTATATTAGTATCACGAGCAATAATCTTCAGACCCTCTCCCAGCAGTGATGACAACTGTAATATGGATGCACTATAATGCATTGGGATCCATTCGTCTCTAGTCAAGATCGAAGAATCCTGGAATGCTCTAAGATGATAGATGTAGCTGTGCGTCATCTCTACTAAAAATTTCTACAAATTAAGTCATTACGCATGAGAAATGGGACTAACTGATTGTCTCAAGATATTACTTTAGGGCATACTTACAATATTTCAGATTTTCTATGACACGAATGTTTTGGAAAATAACGTACTGATTCGAAAAAATTCGAAAAAACCCATAAAGATGACAGATGTGGCTTTATGCCATCTCTACCAAGAATTCAAAGGATATAATCATTACTTAAGAGATATAGGATCAACTGACTCGCTAAGATTTATTTATTGTTGTTTTTCAGCCTTGTATGTGGTATGAGGTCTGGCATCACCTCCTTGTAACCCCGCCAGCGACGCTGTGGTTGCCGTGACGACGCATACATAAATTGGAGTAGACAGCTGAGATCCGGTGGCGTCCGTGACAGGATTGCGTCACAGTGGTATGCCCTTTTCTGTGATTCTGAACATTTCGGATACAGCTGCCAGCTGTTACCTACAAGATCTCGGCGCGAGTTAGGCTTGGTCCCGGCTATTGGAGATACTATCAACGCCGCTGCGGTTGTCATGATGACGTGATGTCAGTACGTTCCTTGCGCGATGACGTCACTAGCGCTACTATGTAGCCTCAGGAATCTTAGGCTGCGGTCCCAGTAATGTCTGTGACACTCGCGCCCGGCGGGGGGGGGGGGGGGGGGGGGCGGAGCGTGTCACAGCGCTAACCGCGATCTGCGGTCTGTGAGGAGAGGAGAATCTTGCGACGGGAGGGGGCATGGATGGGGATTTGCGGGGGCGTGGCCATTACATCACGCGGCTGGTTCGCCCTCATTGGGTGAATCGCTGGTGGGGGCGTGGCCACGCTTCCGTCGCTAGGAGTAAACTCAATTTTATTGAGTTGTGAAAAACCTTGCAGCACGGCGCAGCTGCACCTTCTGCGTGACGGTGCGTACTGGGCCCAGCCCCATTGAGGGGCGGTGCTTACACGCACAGTGCACGCCGCGCCGTGCGCACAGGCTGTACTGGGACCGCAGCCTTAGAATGAATCGCTGAGACCTGGCAGCGTCCGTGACATAATGACGTCACTGTAAATCTCCCCAATAATTACAAACAGCTAGGACATACGCAACAGCTGTTTTATTCAAGCCTTTTGGCGCAAACTCTGCTCTACTGCTTCCCTTAAAATACTAGGCTCACTTCCCCTAACTCCACTACCAGAAGAAGATCGTTTGTCGAAACGCGTTGGAGTGGGAGTGTTTGGAGGGGGACCCCTGACTTTTTACCATTATAGGAGGCATTTGCACATCATTCTATACCATCTGTTTTGGTGATGTATCACAAACTTCCTAATATGATGCTATATGTTCTACATGTCTCAGGATCTAATCCACTGGCACTATTTTGAGTTCATATAACCCTATGTGTATGAGGGTGATTATATCTGTTATCTCAATTCTCTAGTACACCGTTTCTGTAGCACTGTGTTACTTTATATCATATGTACCTTTGGCTGAGTTACTAAGCAGCATCACCTGGGCACAACTCTTTGTCCTTTACACTAGCTAGTGGTGATAACCTTGCCACCACTTTTTGCTTTTGTCCCTATGGTTACTATAATTGTCAGTATTGAGACCCCCTCCTTTTTAACATTTCTCCCTTTGTTTTTATCCAATATCAATAAATTTGTCAATATATATTCAATTGTGGTATACCCGTGTGCTTGTTTTATGGATACTTTTCTGTTGTGTGTTATATATATATATATATATATATATATATATATATATATATATATTAGTGTGTCAATATTACTAGTTTTGATTCTAAACAGAGGTGCCATGCAATGAGCCACATGATGCCAGCAGGCAAAGGCTCATCCTGATGATGATGAGACAAGGAGAACAGAAGAGCAGGGTACATTTACTGTATAGAAACAGCAAAATAGCAGCAACTGTGCAGCTATTTATTAGCACACTTGTTTACAAAGAGCCATTATTGCTTTATTTTTTTCCCCTTCTCTTTCAAGTGTACTCTGCTTTTATGGCAAACTCATTATTTACCATTCAGACAATGAATCAAGCAATTAAAGCACCTTTCCTTTAAACCCAGCACCTACTTCCCATTGAAAACCAAGAGTCGCTCCTGTGCAGTGGGGAATCGGGATCACAATCTCCACACCTACCTCTATTGCTCATGCTTTGCATCTAAATGAAATTCCCTCCCCACAGCCTCACGATGAGCGCAAAATTGCGTGGGAAAATATATATTGCACGGGTTAATTAAATTGTGCTTGGCACGCGAGAGAAATCTAAAGCATTGTGCAAGACTTTTTTTTAGTAGTCCATTTCCCTTCATAAATAGACATCCTAACACTTCATAAAGTTTTAGTCATTCATTGTTTCATTTGTGATAGTTGTTTTTTTGTTGTTGCAGAGAATTAAGAGCATGTCGTGCACGCCCCTCTAGCTTTAAAGGAGTTAATGAGATGTCATTATACAGTGTAACCACACAGGGAATATAGCTGTAGGCTACAGCAGGTGTGGCCTCAGGAATGTCTCATATTTGTTGTCCCTTTCAATAGTATTCAGTGTTAGTGACTGTGGAGAGCAACACGTGCTGATGGTGCTGCATACAGCTGAAGACAAACTTCGGGCAGTCAAGGGGTGGTCGTCTTCATAGTCTGGACCCACAAAGCGGCCTCTTTAAATGTCTCTCTTTTTGTTTGTGTTTAGGGACTAAAGCCTCTCAGCTGGGGAGAGTGAAAAGAATAGGGAGCTGTATTTAAACTGGCCCCGCCAGGGAGGCATGCTAAGAGAAATCACGTTAGAATGCCTGACACACAAATGTGAGCTGGTACAGAGACATCAAGGGGCCAGTGTGCTAACTTGAACTATACGTGTGTTTATTGCAGCAACATTGTAGTGCTGAAAAGCAATACAAACCTTAATACAATTTGCTTGGCACTGTATATATGATGTTCTTTAAGTGTACCCTTACATATTACACATACAGATGTTATTAACTCCGTTAACACACACAATGACGCATTCGATAACACGCATTATCTCCTTTGCAAGTGTTTGCAATAGCATTACTGTTAAATAGCGCACCAGCGATAACATCACGCTGCATCGCTGTTAACGGGTGCAATAATGTCTGATGCATCTGTAGCTCGTCTAAAATAACGTTTGATGCATTGGGTGGTATTGCATAACTGATTGATACCATTTAATTGCACACACAACGAAGTCTATTATTTATTTTCAAACTAGTATTAGTAAAAAATCAAATATTAGTTTAATATATTTAATAAAATCTGAACATTCTGCGATAATAACGCCTTTTGCTAATGTAATGAAACATCTGTGCTACATAGCAACTTCTGCTAACAATATAAACAGACTTTATAGGATTTATAACAGATACAACTTGGTGTCCGATTTTGGGACAGTTTCATTCCCAATTCAATTCATTGTTTGACGCACATATACAAATTATGTTAGTATATACCATTTGCATGTGTGACATGGCCATCACCCAAGTTTGTGCCAATATACTGTACCTAATTAAAAAAACATTGTTGATGCTTACACAATTGGATAAAAAGATTAGTACATATACACACATGCAATGTTTTCCTTGGTTTTATTGTGTCAATTTAGTGGCAAAAATTACATTTGTGATGCTCAGCACACAGATCTCGAAGTTTTTGTCCATTGGCCTTGTGCTTTCTATTGATATACAAAGGTTTGGACAATAACACGTTGCTGAACTCAGTGCTGAGTTGCTAACGTTTTCATTTGAATGTTAACCTAAATGTGTATTGAAAAGGGAAAACCTTGAATCCTTTTCTTCTCTTATCTCTTCCGAATACACTGTATATCTGTAATCAAAGGAGTGCAGAATCAATCAGTAGCCTACAATGATCTTGTAAAAGGTGAATTTAAAACTATATCATACACCTGCATTCTACCGTTTTGTAAATATATATATTATTATATATATATATATATATATCATATCATATATATAATGATATATATCATATATATATATATTATATTAATATATGTATAGATATATATAAATAAAATGAATAATTGCAACACAACGCATTATAATTTACTTTTTTGTGTGTGAACAAGAAGGAATTTTGTGAAATCCAAATTATTTCAAATGTTATCTAATAAAATTACTTAATGCACACGTGTTTGTAATTGCCCATTTTGGTGTACAAATGATAAGCCCTTCTTTTTTTTTAAATTGATCTCATGCTTTTTTCCCCCCTTTCAACCACAATGCATAATCATGCTGAGAGAGGTTCATTCAGCTTTTTGATGGATTAACTTTCTTGGAAACTTCATGCAATTTACGCTTCTGCTGCCACCGGGGGTAGATAACAGGGCAGCTCATGCAAATGAACAGTGTCATTCTTATCGTTACTGATAAAAACGTATGTGATGATGGGTGCTGCATCCTAACATTTATATGCCAACTATTGTTTTCAGGTTGTAGAATAAATACTTTGAAGAAAAAAAATGTATTTGCTGAAAAATCAGGAATAAAAAACATGGTTGCTTCAATACTTAAAATGTGCATTAAAACAGCATCTTTTTTTAAAATACAAAGAAATATACACCGGGGTTTAACAAGTGGGTACCTCACCCCCATTCATGGGTAACTTCTATTTGTGAGTATGTGAATCCTGGTTTTATTCGGTACCTTTATTCTCTTTAATACATAACAGCAGAAGGCATCTGTAATGTTTGTTCTAAATACAAGGCTAACCAGCTTACTAGAGATCCTCTTGAATACCACTGAGTGCCATTAGCCCTGTATGGTTAATAATTTCCTAGTAATAAAATGAATTGCAGGCAATTAAGAAAAGCTATCAACCTTGGGTGAGCCTACAAAAAATCAGATAACATTGTTTAGGTAAGGAATTTTTGATGTAGCTAGATCCACTTACAACCTTTGTCGGCAAAAAATATCAAACTAATCCGAGGAAGGTTTTGTACCAATAAAACAGTAACTGCCTTTAGTTACCTTAATCGCTGCAAACTTGTGACATATTAAAAAAATGTTCACAGTACAAACAGCCAAAAAAAGGCAGGCTGCATGCACTAATAGTAAGGAACAATAAAACAACACAGGCATCACTTCCTCTCTCTCTCTCTTTATTATATTCAAATAGGTATGGTATACAGACTTGTCCCCTCTAAGCTCATCACACAAACAAGCAAACATGCTGTTCATTGATTCCCAGACATTTCAAGCCTATGTGGTTTATGCCAATTCACCATGTTGGGTCAACATCCTAGAAACCAGATGGCCTAATGTAACATTGGCCTAGAGACAAAGATTCTCAAGAACTCATTACTTGATATATAGCTGGAAAGATCCTCTTGTTCAGTTGTATCAGCTGTTGGTTGTTCACATGGCTCTTGTGTCTGCGGCTTGAAAGATTGTGAACATACTGTTAAACAGTTATGTACTCTTTTGCTATAATGAACTGGATGTTTTGTTTAGCAGCACCTGGAATTCCCTTTGTTTTTTCCTTTATGTGCTTTCACACTCTTCCACGAGCACTTACTTGAGCTATTATAATTACATTGACTTTGCACCTTTGTACTGTAATGATAAAGAACACATGAGCACATTCACATCTCAGACGGGTCTCTAAACTACTGTAGAGATGCACACACATTTCGCCCAAGTTCGCGAACCATGCAAAGTTGCTCTTCATTCACCAGGGAATAATATGCACAGTTTTCAAAGTTTGCAAGCAGTAAAACACCAACTCAACTCCATAGCCCTGAAATATATTTGTTTGCGAGAGACAAAGCCCTATTTCACGGTCTGTATGTTGCTTGAATATAGATTTCCTGCGGATATTTTCCAGTTCCGCTAGAACCGAGAAAAAAAAATAACTTATTGAAAAGTTTGAGCTAAACAGATGCAAAGCCAATCTCTGCAAGCAGGCACATTCCTACCCCAAACCTGCCTTTATCTTTAATCTCACAGCGGGCTTCCAATACAGTCATGGATTCTGGGTAATGATATGCAAATGAGCACTCCAAATGCATTACTTTTTGCGTTTTATCCACCTTTGTATTGATTCTGTTTCAGTATTTATATTATAGGCACTGCATGCAGAGATGGTAATCAGAATGTAAGGAATACCAGCAGGTGAATTTATTTATTTATAAAATATTTTACCAGGAAGTAATACATTGAGAGTTACCTCTCGTTTTCAAGAATATGAACACTATTACTGCATCAAGTGGTTCCAATGGAAGAAGGGTTGATCACTTTGTATATTTTACAAAGATGTGATGACATGCTCAACTCTTTAAAGTTGATTATGCATTATTGGTTACTAAAAACACATTACATTTAAACATCTTGGATGGGAACGGAAATGATCACCATTGTGATGTTCCAATCTCTTTAATATTTCCTGCTTTAAATTCAGCCCCGTTGAATGATTAACCAGTTACAATCTATCCTAGGCCTTATCTAGTTCCAAACTTAAGCATGGACACTGCACGGACATTGTTATGGGCTTGTCCCATTCTTAAATTGTGTTTTCACTTTATTGCAAATGAAACTTAGGTTTTTAAGTAATACTGCACCAAAAGACAGATGAACAAAAAAATGGAAATGCCAGAAGTGTTAAGATAAATTAGGCAGATATAGCAAAGACATAGTGAATACTCTAGGTTCCCCACCGTTAATATATGAGGAATTGTATTAATCCAGGAGACAAAACTTCCATGTCACACAAGGCCCGGCTAACTCTTTCTGGTAGTTGGGGTGAGAAACTGGATATCTAATACCTGTACAACACAGCAAACAGGAGGACTACTGGTAAATCGGAAAGGTGGAAATGTTGGAAAAATCTATAATCACTGGTAGCACAGTATGCTGGCAGTAGTGTTTTTTTAAGGAAGTAGTAGAATGTTCAGTAGAATAGACAATTTAACATGTTCCAAAACCATATAATGTTATAGCACACATTGATTACTGTATTAATACTACAATAATGCACTCTGATGTACCTTTCGTTGTATAGCACCTAGAGCCGAGTTGAGTTCATTTTTTTTTAAAATCCAACACTGAACTGCAGCAATCCGAGCACAATTTACTCAATTGTGCAAAATTTTGCTTGGATTGTCGATGTTGGGGTGACGGATTTCAATCTGAACTCACTCATCCCTATATTTTCCATCGGAATTGTCTGGCAGCTTTCATTTTCCTCACTCTTTGCTCTTTGTTCTGATCATCCGTAGGGATACATTCTCACTGTACTTATTTACAGCAAAATCTACGTAAAGGTAATTTCATCATCATTTAAAAGATGCACGTGCATTCACACCTATTGTCTCTTTACTATGTGTGACTCTTACAAGGATAGAGGGGCCTCCACTGGTCTAACCACCCATGGTAGCCCTAGTGTAGAGCAGTTTCACCTCTGAGTGTCCCTGTAAGTCTCCCAACATGCCACTTAGATTGTAAGCTCTCTGGGGCAGGGCTTCCATTTCCTATTGTCTGATTTTACATTGATAGCATTTATTGTATTATAATTACAAAACATTGTTGCTAACATATTCATATTTGTAGATCCATAAGTATAATTTTTGGTTTAGTATACATTTCCTGCTTTAAAAGATGTGTTATCCTAGTTTGAATTAAATGGACTAGTCAAGAGACCAACATCTGAGCTCAAGTAGAATTTGCAAACTGCAGGTTGTAGAAAAAGGCTGGAAGATTGTACAGTCATGTGCACTAATCATCGGTTTCACTAGCATTAGCATGATAAAACATCATTTAAAAAAAAGCACCTACATCAATGTTGCAAGACCCTAACAGGGGCACACTTATTACCTTTTAATGTGGTACAGCAATACAGAGGCTCCTATTTCACCTTCTCCCTTTCTGGTGATGCTACATATCACCACGATTGCCTGTATTTCATGAGAATGAAGAAACGTGCATGAGGAATTTAAGTGCGAGAAAATAATTACAGCTGATTGCTGATGCCCTAAGGGGTATATCTGAATTGGTATAGAATGTTCGATATTCATTTTTACAGGTGGCTTCCTATCAATTTAAATACTTCCAACCTTTGACCTAAAATCAGCAAAGGCAGATTATCTGTGCAACAATATGTTTGGCTGCTGCGTTCCAGTTTCTATGAAATTAACAGATTAACATTGCTGATTTATTTCAGCAGAGCCACATGGGGGCAGCAAAGCTCATAGATTTAACGGGCTATAGAAAAGCACTAGCAGCTGTTTTGGTCTTGTCTAGACAAAAGTATAGTCACTGAAGTGGAAAGAATGTGACATATTTATGTGGTCCTATATGTCACTGCAGCTATTTGAGAGCCGGGAGGAAGGGGGCCCTGATTTTCATGGTCGGTCAGCAAGTCGGCCGGGGCCCCCCTCCACCGGGCCCGGGACAATTGTCCCGGCTCCCCCCCCCCCCCTGTCGGCGGCCCTGCTAGTTCCCAATGTAAGAACAGGAGAAGGACAGTATTCATTAGTGTACAATAAGCAGCTAAGCAGGGGGGAGAAGCTCCTACCCACAGCTGCAGTGTCAATTCGGTATGTGCAATAAATATATGTATATGCAGGGCTAGAAAAATGATAAAAAAAGCCACTCGGCCGAAAAAAAAGGCACTCACTGTGTGCGTGTGTGCGTGCGTGCGTGCGTGCGTGTGTGCGTGTGTTGCCTTTTGAGGGCTCAAAAACCTCACATGCAGCCGTTTAAGAATAAAAAACAAACATATTTACATTTACATTAAAAATACATTTTAAATAAATGTTAACAATAGGACCATTGATTGTCACTGTGGCTACACGGGCCCTCTCAATGGGGGCCTAGATTGCCAATGTGGCTATCAATAGCAATCTAGAATGAAACAAAAATGATAAATGTACAATATTAAAATACAATACATCCCCATTCATTATCTTAGTGGCTAACCGCTAAGGTAGTTAAGTGGGTAACCCCTTATTTAGGTGAGGTCACATTAAGGAATACAAATGCAGTCAGTAAAATGAACATTTTCCGTAAGACAATAACTATGGGAGCTATGCACAAAGCTCCGTTAAGTCACTTTTAGAGCGCAAAGTGCTCTTAGAACGTGCTTTTGCGCTCAACCCGATGCACTAAGCAACGCAAACAGGCACTTTGCGCTCTAAAAATTACTTTTTTCAGGAATTTTTTCTAAGTCCAACTTTGCTTGTTCGCAACCCTGTTTGCGTTAAATTCTGCCCTTAAACGGGATGCACTAAGCAACGCAACCTTAGCAAACGCGAAAGTTGCGTTGATCAGAACACGTCAGGTCAGAGTAGACGCAAAATCTGGACTTAGAAAAAATGATTGCTTTTCATTTTTGCATGCACAAAACCCATACAGCAGGCCGGCGGGTATCCCCGGCTGACCCCGCGGGAGCCCGGGGGTCCCCGGCTCACCAAGCGGGGGTCCCCGCGGGAGTACGGGGGTCCCCGCGGGCCTGCGGTACCAATGTTGCACCTCCAAAAATAATAAACAATAATTATAACTAAATACACCCCCCCAACACATACTATACAGTAATGGGCAAAATTACTATTATCCACATATGGATAATAATGCATTTGCCCATTTTAAATACATATAACATTCAATAAATACAGTAAAAACATATTACACTTACAGGCACCCACGATGAAGGCCATCTTCATCCTCATCTTCATCCTGCCCATGCCTCTCCGGTGCTGCAAAACATGCACAACAATCACAATAGCCAATGTAATGTCCCCTAACCCCTTAATCACCATAGCGGTTATTAACCGCTACAGGCATTAAGGGGTTAACCCACCCTCACCCACCACTCGGGAGGCCTACATACCCTCCCCCACTACCCCCCCACCCGTGAGGCCTAACCACCCTCACCCACTACCCACAAGGGAGGCCTACCCACATACCCTTGGGGCAAATACCCCCTCCCCCCACCCCCAGTACCCACAATAAAAACAATACACAGCCCCACAATAAACATCATTCTATTTATTAAATACATAACCCACCCCCTGTGCCCCCCCATAAATACATGATTTATCATTTTACATACAGGGTTCATACCCCAGCCCCATGTCGCCTCATTTTTAAGCTAGTCGCTGAGGAGGGAACATCTCCCCTCCTAAGAACAGAAGAAGGGCGTGGCGTAAGAAGACGGAAGAAGCCGGAGAAGACCCCAAAGAAGGAAAGAAGACCCCAAGACAGACGGGAAGGATTACAAATAGAAGAACAAGACACGGTTATGGATTGTAATGGTTTTTTATTTTATGGTTTACCTGTGGATTGGTTCCTGTGCTTCCAGGTCACTTGGATTTCGGTGAGTGGACATCTAATGGTGAGTAAATGTTACGCCGGTGCTGCCCGCAGACCAGACCCGTCCCCTGAGCTGAAGGGGGAAGTGGTAATACACGCACCCGCAGCAAAGGGAGCGTGTCCGGAGTGTGGTAGAGCGTGCCGAGCCGAGGTATTAAGAGTAGACAATACTGCCGGTACCGGTTGTAGAGATAAGTGATGAATGCCTTCCGAGGTCAGGAGGGGTGGAGAGTGGATAGGTCGTAGTCCAAGCCGTGTTTCAAGGGGGTTACCAGAGCGTTGTCCAAGGGGTGCCGAGATCGAGAGCCAGAGGGGGTAGTCGTACAAGCCGCATCAGAACCTGTGAAAACACTGAGAGAATCCAGAAGTACTTCCATACAGACACTATGTCGAGCGACGAGTGATGGGAAGCACAGGCATAATAAAGCTGGGCAGGCCAATGGGAAAAGGGGTCAGGCCTGGAGGACGGCAAGGAGTCTTCCCTGATAGGAGGGAGGTGTTACAGCCCAGCTGAGTGTAATCCTTGATTTGCATGGAACTGTGTGATGCTTGGGGGCGACGCCTCACTGCAGGAGCAGTGGTTAAAAGTGCTCTGTTAGGCGTGTGCTCTGTAAGCTGGGAATGCATGCACATAACGTCTGGGGCTGGTGTGCGTGTAGGTGTGCGTGCAGGAGGGCGTGGGCACGCCCGGTGCTGAGCAGAGGAATCGCCGAGGGGAGTGATCCCGCGACGGCGGCAGGGGCGAGGAGCCGTGGAGGCCGGTAAGGCAGGATTGTTTTGTGTGTCCAGGGGCTCCCTGCGGAGAGGGAGTGCTCTGTGTGGGAAGCGAGGAGTACGCCGATTCCTGACAGTACCCCCCTCTTCAGGAACGGCCTCAGGACGGTCCAAGAACGGTTTCTCTGGAAACTTTTTCCTGAAGGACTTAAGAAGGGCCGGGGCATGAATGTCCTTTGAAGGTACCCAGGATCTCTCTTCAGGGCCAAAGCCCTTCCACTGCACCAAGAACTGGAGCTGACCCCTGGATTCTACGTTCGAGCAAAATCCCGTGCGCTGACCAACCCTCCACCTCCATTAAAACCTGGATGACCTGCAGATTTAGAGGAGTGACCCCAAGACAGGACCTCTGGAACAAATTTGGATGGTACAAAGAGTTTGTTGTCGGGAACGACCAAGTCCTTGGGAATGCGTCTCTGGGAGTGCAAAGTTTTGTCAAGATTCTTGAAAGTAGACGTGGCGAGAATCCTCTCATGTGGAAGGATAGTCTCTAATGATTCCTCTGGCCTCTCTTCAGAAGAATGTATTCGGGAGAGTGCGTCTGCCTTTAAGTTCTTGGTCCCGGGGATATAGGACAGGTGAAAATCGAATCGAGAAAAAAAAAAGAGCCCAACGAGCCTGTCGTGGACCAAGGCGTCGAGCGTTCTCTATGTAAAGAAGGTTCTTGTGGTCCGTGAGAATAGTAAACTGCTCTTTTGACCCCTCCAGCAGGTGTCTCCACTCCTGAAGAGCCATCTTCACGGCCAGAAGTTCCCTGTTACCCACGTCATAGTTCCTCTCGGCAGACGAGAATTTCTAGGAAAAATATGCACAGGGATGTAACTTATCTTGGGGCATGGGTCTTTGGGAAAGAACGGCACCAGCACCGCAATCAGAAGCGTCGACCTCCAGGACGAAGGGAAGTTCGATGTTGGGATGACGGAGAATAGGTGCGGATATAAAGGCTTCCTTGAGTGTCTCGAAGGCGGAGATGGCCTCGGATGACCAAGCAGAAGGATCAGCTCCTTTTTTGGTGAGTGCAGTGAGGGGTGCCACAATGGTGGGAAAACTCTGTATAAACTGACGATAGTAATTAGCGAACCCTAAAAAACGTTGTATGGCCTTGAGAGAGTTGGGTCTTGGCCATTCAGTGACTGCTTGAAGTTTACCGGAGTCCATCATAAACCCCTCATCGGAAATGATATACCCCAGGAACGGAGTAGAGGTCGTATGAAAGGTGCACTTCTCCAGTTTGGCGTACAAATGGTGTTCACGGAGACGGGAAAGGACGTAGGAGGTGTGGCGTATATGGTCCTGGAGATCTTTAGAAAAAATCAGGATATCATCCAAGTATACAATAACAAAAATATTGAGTACCTTACGAAAGACGTCGTTTAGGAAATCCTGGAAGACAGCGGGAGCATTACATAAGCCGAAAGGCATTACCAGATATTCGTAGTGTCCACTACGCGTGTTGAAAGCCGTCTTCCATTCATCCCCCTTCCTGATGCGCACAAGGTTATAGGCACCACGCAGATCCAACTTGGAAAAAATCTTGGCCCCCTGTAATTTATCGAACAGTTCGGTAATAAGGGGAAGGGGGTAACGATTTTTAATAGTTATCTGGTTTAAACCCCTGTAGTCGATGCAAGGCCTAAACGACCCGTCCTTTTTCTTGACGAAGAAAAACCCAGCCCCTGCTGGGGAATTGGAGTGACGAATAAAGCCTTTCTTGAGATTCTCCTGGATATATTCATCCATAGCGTGAGATTCTGGTAACGACAAGGGGTAGGTCTTGGACTTGGGTAGGGAGTAACCTGGAACTAGATCGATCGGACAATCGTAAGTCCTGTGTGGCGGCAAGAGGTCTGACTGTACCTTATTGAAAACGTCCCGGAATTGATGGTAAATGGAAAGTAGAATAACTTCGGGAACAGAGGTATTGGCCAGCAGTTGAGACTCAACAAGAAAAAAACAAAAAAGTATAAAAGCGCCGAATGGGTTGGTATTTGAATATGGGCACTGGAGCAAAAAAAAAAAAAAAAAAAAAAATCACAAAAACAAAACCAAAAACAGAGTGAGCGTTGTCCAAGGGGTGCCGAGATCGAGAGCCAGAGGGGATAGTCGTACAAGCCGCGTCAGAACCTGTGAAAAAGGGAGGTGTTACAGCCCAGCTGAGTGTAATCCTTGATTTGCATGGAACTGTGTGATGCTTGGGGGCGACGCCTCACTGCAGGAGCAGTGGTTAAAAGTGCTCTGTTAGGCGTGTGCTCTGTAAGCTGGGAATGCATGCACATAACGTCTGGGGCTGGCGTGCGTGTAGGTGTGCGTGCAGGAGGGCATGGGCGCGCCCGGCGCTGAGCAGAGGAATCGCCGAGGGGAGTGATCCCGCGACGGCGGCAGGGGCGAGGAGCCGTGCAGGCCGGTAAGGCAGGATTGTTTTGTGTGTCCAGGGGCTCCCTGCGGAAAGGGAGTGCCCCGTGTGGGAAGCGAGGAGAACGCCGATTCCTGACAGTAAACAAAAGAAAAGTGTATTATTTTTACAGGTTTTTTTGATTTTTGATTCATGTCTTTTATTTTTTTAGTCCCATTTAATGCCCGTGAATGTAGCTATGTAGCTATGTATATACATACATTCACGGACACTCAATGGGTGTATTCTATGTGATTTTTGTATGTAAATGCATTGTATTTTATGCTCTATTATTGCCCCTGTGTGTTATGTTTATCTATCAGCTTTATTTTGTCATTGTTGTGAATAATGTAATTTGTATTTAGTTACAGGTTAATTGTAATGGCTTCTTTATGGTACTTAGATTAGAATGATGGTGGTTACTTTAAATTAGAATTGTTTTGGCAATGGGTTGGCTTTAGGAATTGAATAGGGAATTGTATAATTGATTTATATTGTATTCTAATTGCTTGAGGAAATGGATTCATTGGTTGATGCTAATTGTTTTGATGTTGCTTAGTTTCTATTTGATTTTCATGATGGCATTGGTCGTTAGGGGACATTGTTCATAGTGTATTTTATTGTTACATATATTTTGCATAGTGTTACATGATGCACAGATTAATTGCATCATGTACACACTCAATGCAATTGTGTGACATTTCATATACATTTGTTTAGCTGCTGATTTGTTGGTTTATATTTACAATCGATGCTGGATTTATTTTAACATGCTATGTGGTGATTTTAAGATTAAAAATTCATGTTTTGATTTATGCATGTTTTATGTGTTTCATAATGGACAAATAATATATTATCCATATCTGGATAATAGTTATTTTGCACATTATTGTACTGTATGTGTTGGGGGGGGGGGTGCATGTATGTATTTAATGTATAGGCCCGGTTTATTTTTTTTACATGCAGGGTTTGTTCCTTGGTTCTGTGTGAGACCTCTGGAGACCACCTGAGGTATCCTCGGGTATCTCACGGGTACCAGGCTGCGTGGTCCATGGGGGACACCTGCGGGGAAGAACCGGTGGCCCCACATCTGTGGGGGCACCGCGGACCCATAGTGCCCACCCGTGGGTCGCCAGACCCCATGGGAACCACCCGAGGCCCCTCAGACACCTGTGGGTCTGACCCGGGGCTCCCAGACATCCGCGGGCCTACCGTGGGGACCCAATTGTGGCCCACGGTGACCCGCGGAGACCACCTGGGGGCCATGGTGCCTGGCGGGACCCACCAACAGGCCTCCAGAACCTGTATGAAACAAGTTGCTGGTAACCTGTAGGTATGTCAGGTATCCCGTCAGGCCCACCGGGGACACGCGTGGGGCTGGGGTATGAACCCTGTATGTAAAATGATAAATCATGTATTTATGGGGGGACACAGGAGGTGGGTTATGTATTTAATAAATAGAATAATGTTTATTGTGGGGCTGTGTATTGTTTTTATTGTGGGTACTGGGGGTGGGGGTATTGGCCCCAAGGGTATGTGGGTAGGCCTCCATTGTGGGTAGTGGGTGAGAGGGTGGTTAGGCTTCACGGGGTAGGGGGGTTAGTGGGGAAGGGTATGTAGGCCTCCCGAGTGGTGGGTTAGGGTGGGTTAACCCCTTAATGCCTGTAGCGGTTAGGGGACATTACATTGGCTATTGTGATTGTTGTGCATGTTTTGCAGCACCGGAGGAGCATGTGCAGGATGAAGATGAGGATGAAGATGGCCTTCATCGTGGGTGCCTGTAAAAGGTAAGTGTAATATGTTTTTACTGTATTTATTGTAGTTTATATGTATTTAAAATGGGCAAATGCATTCTTATCCATATGTGGATAATAGTAATTTTGCCCATTACAGTACTGTATGTGTTAGGGGGCGGGGGGGATGTGTGTTGTTTATTGGGGGCAATTGTCCCCAATAAACATGCTAATGTGCCTTAACCCCTTCATTGCCTTAGCGGCTATCCGCTAAGGTAATGAAGCTGCATTAATGTAAATTTTAATAATAGTGTGCGGGAGCAGGGGGTCTCCTGACCTGAACCGCATTGGTTTCAGCCTCGGGGACCCCCTACTTCAGGAGATATAGGCCCCTTTATGGGGTGCCAGTATCCCCTGCAGAATTTAAATGTCCCGGTCACGTGACGCGGGAGCTTTAAAGTGTAGGGGATACCGGCACCCCATAACAGGGCCTATATCTCCTGAAGTAGGGGGTCCTCGGACCTGAAACCAATGCGGTTCAGGTCCTGAGACTCCCTGCTCATGTACACTATTATTAAAATGTATTTATTTAGTGTACGATCGCCTGTAACAGCCTTGCATGGAGATACAGAATCTCCATGCAAATGGTACATGCGGCTTTTTTTTCTATCAGCTAGCGTACGTTAAGGTTAAGAACGCTAGCAGGGGGAAAAAAGCAACACGTACGCTGTGGGTGTTCTGAGCTATTTTGATCAGGTACGTTAAAAAATCGTCTCAAGGCCTTAGTGAATCGCGTCCCCGGCCTCACTTTTTAACGAACCTGCTTTTTTGCCAAATCAGAACGCAAAGCCATTGAGCTTAGTGCATAGCCCCCAAAGTTCCTTACAGTAAATGTTGAGGAAATAAATGCTGCATAGTAGGTTGCCTTTTAAAAAGTATTTTTCTCTGCCCCCTAGATGGGAAGCAGGGGATCTCAGAGACTGAACCGCGTTGATTTCAGCTCTGGGAACTTCTGCTCCCTGAGATACTTACATTGGAAGGTGATCCTGGTATCTAAGTCCTGTTTAAAGGACTCATGACACGCGGGCCAATTGGAGGCCACAAGGAGTAACATTGCTGCTTCCTATCTGCCAGCGGCACACAGGAACTTTAAATAGACATTGTCTGTGCCCCGCTGTGTGAACCATTTGTAACACCCCTATCCCTCCCGGCTGCATAGAGATAGAGTGTACATAATAACAGTCTCTCTAAATGTCTCTAATTCTATCAGGCAGGGTTTTACCGGCTCCAATAGTGTATGTAGCTCCTTAGTTACCTCTCATCTCAGGGCCTTCTTCTGGTGGGCTGAGGTCAGGCTTTTGGAATGGAATGAATAGGGCAGGGCGCCAGGAACGTTTCAACTGTTGTATTTATTGGGTGCAATTATCCCCATACAGCACTGACAGTACAGGTTCTTCCTTATGCAAGAGCGGTGCTCACCTCCACTGGTCCCTACATAACCCAGGGTGATAAGATGAAACCTCACAGTTTGCTGCAGAACTGAATCTCTATTGCTACCCAGGACACAGGTCCTTGTCTGGGTCTCATGCCCCTTCCTTTGGGCAGATTAGGGCTCATCAGGAACTGCACTCAGAACTGGAATATCCTCACCCTTCCTTTGGGTAGATTAGGCCTCAGCAGGAACTGATGTACCTAGGACTGGAATATCCTCATCCAGAGGTCTCATCCACCCCCTGGGTAAGACAGGACTCAGGAAAAGTCAGACTAGCCCCTGACTCAACGGGAATCAGAGAGGGCGGCGGCCAACGGGGAAGGTAAGACAGGGCGGGTGCCGCAAAAAAGGTTTGTGTGCCCCTGCTCTAAGTGATAGAGCACTACTAGTCAGAGCAATGACCCCATTTGAGGATATAATGCAAACGTATCAAAGTAGCAGCTGTTATAAACAACGCTAGGGACTGCAGTTCTGAATGTGTCATCTTTGGTTAAACTCCAAATTTGCAATGATGGCGGTGTGGGGACGGAATGGGACATTTAGTCACGGCCGGTTTGCTGCAATCAAATGGCCGCTGGCGCTTCGCCGCGGCTAACCCCTCGGTTGCCACAGCTGATCCGATGCTGGAATCCCAGATGCCGCCGGCCGCTTCAAAGGTAAGTTTTTTACTGGTTATGGCAGGGGGTTAAATCAAGGGGTTTTAGTGCTTACGGTGGGGGGTTAATTTAAGGGTTATTAGAATAAGGGCTTAGGATGGGGGTTTTTAGGATAAGGGCTTAGGGTTTTTTTTAGGATAAGGGCTTAGAGTAATGGATTTTAGGATAATGGCTTAGGGTAAGGGCAGGGTGTTTTAGGGTAAGGGCTTAGGGTAAGGGTAGGGGTTTTTAGGAGAAGGGCTTAGGGTAGGGGTTTTTAGGATAAGGTCTTAGGGTAGGTTTTTTTAAGGATAAGGCCTTAGGGTAGGGCGTTTAGGATAAGGGCTTAGGGTAGGGAGTTTTAGGATAAGGGCTTAGGGTAGGGGTTTTTAGGGTAAGGGCTTAGGGTAGGGGTTTTTAGTGTAAGGGCTTAAGGTAGGGGTTTTTAGGGTAAGGGCTTAGAGTAGGGGGTTTTAGTGTAAGGCACTTATCTTAGCGGCGAAGTGGCCGGTGGCAGAAGCTTTCGGCGTCGTGGTCAATCGCGGCAAAGTGCTGCCGGTGATTTTTTCGTGGTGAAATGGTTGCTACCAAATGTCCTAAACCGGTGTGGGTAGGTGAGATGACAAAGATCATATCTACAATGATAGTTACAATACAATCAGTGCTCTATTTATCCCCTATGTAGGAACTCGAGTAAAATAGATAGCACAGAAACAAAAATAAACTGTGTGGCTACTGCATATGCTTGTGAATATAGGCCTTAAATTATGTTAATGGAAAAAGAATACAGAGAATGTATATCCATGTATATCCCCGTTGTAATACTGTCAAGTAACTCTTTCCTTACTAATCCTATTGCTCCATGAAAACACACCTCCCTCCCCCCAATTATTTGCACACTTAGATAACATTAAAGCAACTACAGGTCTGCAATTGATAGATAACCCCTATGGGTTGTAGGAAATTGATCATTTTGGTTTAAATAAACATCAATTAGGGTTTAGGAAACAACAATTTCCAATGCAAATCAAAGTAAGTAATTGCCACAGCTTAGGGCCTTACTGAGTCAGGGAGATCTAAAGAACAGAGCAGGCTGACTGTCAACAGACAGGCCCTAAGGGTTAGGCCTCATGCCACTCCTTCAGTGTCTCACCTGCAGGCTACAAGCAAGTGCAGTTTTAACATATACCTGTCTGTAGAGAGCTGACCTCTAGTGATCCCAGGTCTTACTTAAACAGTTATCTCTTCAAACCGAAATGTGTCAAGTGTTGAGTTTTTCTTCTTTGGTCTTGGAAGCAATGATTGGCACGGCTCACGGACGTCTTTTACAGTTTACTATCTGTCTAACATGGCTTAAATGGTTAATGTGATACCAAGTCTACAACTGAGTATAATGGGCAAAAGCAGTGCAAGAAAACTACATTGGATTTAGGAAAGGAAAACATGTATTTGCTTTTTGGGGGATTCTGTTTCTCTGTTAAATTTGGTGCAGTTTCTTCCCCCCTTTGGGAGTTATATAATAAAGTCGCTCAGCTGCGAGGGGAAAAAATAACACCAGATTTATTAGAAACATTTTCCTTTGATTGTAGCAGCGTCCCCCCTGACTACTATTCTGCTGATGGGCTGGCAGTAAACCCTGGTACTGTCTGGTTGCCAGTAGTTGGTATGGGGTTTTCCCCCTCACCTTTGATACTGCACTTGAGTGACGGTGGAGGGTGGTACATTCTGTTCTAGCTGGGACAATGGGGTGCCCGCCTTCTGGCTGTACTTAAGGGCAGGACCACCCTAAAGTTAGTAGTTGTTGCTTCCCCTATGAGGAAGGCAGTTCACACAACAGGGAGCCTGAGATTGGGGCCTTCCATGTGTTCTTCCCTCTGGGGGAAGAGTAAGTGTGGACCATACCTCTGCCTCCGCTAGGATGACTGTGGGTGCCCTTGGCCTGTAGTGACGGTCCAGGGACCATCTTCAGTGATAGCTGACCTGACAGACTGTATCCGGCAGAAGACTGTCGTGTAACTGTTACTGCAGAGCGTAGCAATAAACCCTTTCCTGTTTTGCAATATACCTCCTGCTTGGTGCGTGACCTTACTGGGGGGAGATGTAATAAGTTCAACCATGTGAGATCGCCTTCAGTTCCTGGGGCCTACGGCAGATGGAGGCGCTGCACTGCTAAGGAGATATGTGGGGTATGAACCCCAGAAGCCTGTTCCTGTGTCCCTACTACCATCGGCGGACGATTCAGCCTCCTGTTGCCAGCAGGTATATGCACCACACACCCTGTAATGGCCCATATCTGCTATAGGGTGGGGGAAACACCGTAACACCGTTACATGATAAATCTGGTAATTATTATTTCACTCCTTTGTCTCAGTTTTACAGCGAGGGGACATTTATACATGCAAAAAAAAAAGGTTGGTAAATTATGTATAAGAATTACAGACTTAAATGAAGAATTTGATACATCCCAATTAGACATATAACTCCTCCCTAACTTATTGACACTCCTTAAGTTGTGAGCTCATGCATGAGGTGTTAATACCAACACAAAATGCCTTGATAAAGTGATGTATGTTAAAGATTTCTTCTGACTTTTTAACGATACAATCATGTTTAGCTACATACACAACTCCAATGCTTAATTTATATTAGATTCAATCTCCTAAAGTGTACATTGTATTAGAATAAACCTGGTGACATAAAAAATTGCATTGTATTTAAGTGTATCAGTATACTGTATGCAAGTTGTATATAGGGTCCTCACTGTTGTTCTGCGTGCAAAGATATGGCAGGTCATATAGTATGTCAGGGTTGTGCAAACTTTTGTTGCTGCGCCCCCCTGCCTGTCTCCCCCAGTGCTCACGCACCCCCTTACCTTTGTGCCGGCATCAAATGACACCGCTGGGTCATGTGATGCTGCATTGTCATGGCGACGTGTCACCCGAAGCCGGCTAAGTCATGGTAAGTGAGTTACAGAGGCCTCGCACAGTCTCCTGGCCTTTAATTTAAATGCCTTGAGGAAGAGCGTGGGGCCTCTATAACCGCCGCGCTCCGCCCTAAAAATTGCACGCCCGCCAGTTTGCACACCCCTGCAGTATGTTATGACGTAACACACAAGACCTGACCCACAACCATAGGATAAATGGCACAGAAGACCCCAGCAAAATCAATAAACATGGGGTGCACCTCAGGGGTAACTAATCAAGGAAAACCACAGAAAACATAACAAGGCAGGTATAGAAAACTCCCACAATCAACGAGGGAACTCAAGGGTGTGCAAAAATAGAAAAAAAATATTTATTCATTACAAAAACACAGCAATATCTTAAAAAAAAAAAGTTAAAATCAATTAAAACAAACATCAGTATAAGAGCGCCTTAAATTATATAGATAACTGTAAAGTACACACCAAGAGAATGTATATTGAGAGGGGATTCCCCTGGACCCCTTCAGGAAATATGTGCTGATGTACCTGGGTACAGAATACATTGAAATAGCATAAAAAGAAAATAAACTATCACAAAAATGTACGAAAGTAAAGAGATGGGCGAAACTGTTAAATTCCGTTTCGCAGAATTTCCGGAGATTTCCATTCAAAATCTGTTCCGCGGTGTAAAATCTGTTCCGCGGTGTAAAATCTGTTCCGCGGTGTAAAATCTGTTCCGCGGTGTAAAATGTGTTCCGCGGTGTAAAATCTGTCGACTGATTGTTCCAGTTTCAATCTGTGCGGATTAATCTCAAACCGCCATTGAATACAATCCGTTGGTGAATTTTAACAAGACAATGCGTGGATTTTGCCTCTAGTTGTTTTCTAAGAATCCAATGCACAGATTCTGCAATCCGTGGATTGGATTCGTAAAAATCCACCAGTGGCTTGCCATATCCGTGGATTGTATTGCTAAAAATTCTCCAGTGGATTGCGGAATCTGTGGATTGTATTGAATTGATAAAAACAAAATCTGGAAAAGATGAATCGCCCTTTGAGACTGATTCACAGAAATCTGCAGACCAAAGGAACCGGCCGATCCGAGGCCGATCCGAGGCCGATCCGAGGCAGATCCAGAAACACGTGAGAGGAGAATTCTTGTTTTGTTTCTCTCTATTTTTGTGTCATTTTTATGTAGTTGAATAAACTTTTTTTTATTTTTTTCTATGCTGGTGAGTTGCGAGTTAACTACTAGGGGCGGCAGTTTAACGGATCAATGACCTTTTTCGCTCCCTCTGAATACCCCACGCTCATACTGAGTGAGGGAAACCCTCCCGAAGAGCAGGAAAGTTTTGTGCTACACTGGTTAATTGCTCAAGCTAGATCTTTTGCTGCATTGTGGATATTATACCCATGTTCAAGAATCCGCTTGAGGGGTCCCCTGGTAGTCATACCCACATATAACAATTTGCAGGGATATGATAAGGCATATATAACTCAGATTGTGCAGCAATTGATATAATCTCTGATCGTAAGGAATTCACTATGGGCACTATTCCAAAATGTTTTAACTGGAGACTGTTACAGGAGCCAGAGGCAAAAGATCTCATAGTCCAGGGGTCTCCAAACTCAGTCCTCAAGAGCCGCCAATAGGCCAGCTTTTATGGATAGCCCTGTTTCAGCACAGGTGGCTCAATCACTGGCTCAGTCAAAGACTAAAATTGAGTATTTTACAGAGCAATTCACATCTGAAAGACCAGTTGGCTGAAAATCCATGTATTATTTTTAATAAGTAAAAGATAATAATTTTTGTGCACCAAGTGTTTTACAAAAAGAAGATAAAGAAATAGGGGGTGGCATTATCTGGCTGCCCCCAAAAAACAATAGGATGCTACAAATGTGGGAGTACTAGATGCACTACATATGCACTATATATCCTACTAGCTGAGAGACCCGGCATTGCCCGGGATGTACCCCCCTTCACAGCTGTCTGTTCACAACTCCGTTCCCCTTCCCAGCTCCGTCGCCCCCCCCCTCTTCACAGCTCGCCCCCCCTCCTCCTTCATAGCTGTGGTCTCCCCTCCCTGCCCCCCCACATCACTCTCCCCCCCCCTCTGGCCCCCACATCACTGTCCCCCATCTTGCACATCACCTATCTATTTGCTAACACCAAGAGCATGTACCATACCCTGTTGAAGCCTTTCTGGGATACCTTTTTTCCTGGCCATGTTCTTCCCCCTCCTGACCTTAACCCCCTTTTTCTAATTGTTCATTGTTGGTTTATTCGAGTACTCTGGTTGTGTCACGGGGGAGACTCCAGGAGCGGGTAGGACATCGGTGGCCGGAACAGCGGGGAGCAGACAAGACTCGTGTGGTTCGTAGGCAGATGGCAGATAGCATGGTCGGGGTCACAGGCAGGCGGCTGGTGGAGGGGTCGGAGGCAGGCGGCAGGTGGCATGGTCGGGGTCACAGTCAGAGGTCGGAGGCAGGCACAGATGCCTGGCCTCCCTGTATATCACATCAAAGACTCGGGGGGCAGGGTAAATGTCTGGCACCGGAATCCTCTGTTACCAATCCCTCAAGTGGGGGAAGGTGATCCTGACCCAGTGCCCATAATACAATGCAGGGGACAGGAAGATTCCAGCGGGATTCCAGACGCTGTAGTGGAAGAAAATCAGGATCTAATGGAAGGAACTTCGTCCAATACAAATGGGGACTGGTGGGCACCACCAGAGGAAGTAGTGGGTAATGGGCCTGTCATCCATGTACCCTCTCCAGTGGCTTCAATAAGCTGACCACTCGACCCAAGGAGTCCGAGTTTCATTCCTAATATAGACAATGTAAACCAAGATTCATACCTTATGAGATGGCCAGGGCCTCAAGCCGATGGTAGCCTTTCCGACCAAGAAGATGGCGGAGAAGAGACTCACTGGAGTCAGAGAGTGAGACATCCTCCAACACGAGTGTCATATGATTTGCTAGGGATACCTCACTATGAGTCTCAGCCGCTGTCTCAGATCTGGCTTGCCTCTGTTCTGACTGTGCTCACTGACATTTTCAATATTGTTTAGATGCATACAGTACAGAGTTAAGTTGTATGTATATATATGTATTTTTCATTATATAAAGTGCCTGTAGCGGGGTCGTTGAATTTTCCACCAGGGGGAGGATGTAGCCGGATCCCCTACCTTGCATCCAATGCAGGGGACTGATCAAAGCACTGCGCGACTGGGAAGAGTGGTGGTGGCCATATTGGTATTTCAGGACTACATTTCCTAGAATCCTTGGGTGTGTCACATGGGCTGTTTTAACGAATCAGGAGCAAGCAGCCATTAGAGAGACTCCTGATATCCCCCGCGGGACCGGAAACACAAGGCAGTCTTGCAGGAGCCGGCAGAAAGGATGGACGTGTCCAGGGAGCCAGTAAGCCCCTGGCTAGGCCAGAACTCTGCCCAAAGGCCCCAGTTAGGCTCCGTTCCCCACATAGTGGAGTATTGTAGGGAAGGCCCCAGATAGGGACCCTCCCATTAGACCTGTAACAGCCCTACTGCACCGGTGGACGGATGTCCACGCAGCAGACTGCGGCCTTGGACAAGAGCTGCACATGGCAGCACAGAGGTGGAACCCTCCAGCTGGAGATTCACCGCAGACCGCTTCCTGAATAAGATGTAAGGGGAGTTGTGTTGGAGGCCCTGCTGCGTGGGACCTGATCTAGCACCTTCATCTCAATATTCCCTTGTCTGGCCTGTTACCAGGAAGGTACCAACATGCACATACACATCACAGGGGAGGTAGCGCTACCTCACACTTGGGTGGGATTGCTGGTGCGGAGCATTGGGCTTCTCTGTCGTCTGTTGTATACATATGCCACGCTCAATAGCACTCCTTTTTGACACACACACACACACACACACACACACACACAAAACACACACCACACAACACACACACACAAAACACACCACAACACCAACACACACACACATATATATATATATTGTGGGGGCTCAGGGGTTCCCAAAAAGCTTGCTGGGGTTTTGTGTTTTGCTGGTGCGGACACCTGGGATTATTGGTGCCACGGTACCCTCAGTACTTTGGGGGAACCACTCAGGTTGTGGGCTACTGCCTTGTACTATTATATTGTATTGTTGCGAACTGCTGTTATATTCTGTTATAGTAAATACGAGTTATCTGATACATTGGTTGTGGTACTATTATTGCTATTATATTGGTTCCTATGAGGAGCAAATCCGCCTACGCTGGGATCCTCATAGGTGGAGGCGCTGCACTAAGATAAAGAGAGAGAGAGCTCAATGCAGGCTCCCAGACGCGGAAGCTCAGGCCTCCTGTGAGCATACAGGTATTACCAGCATGTGTAATCGCCCGCGGTTTCCCATAGGCGTGGGGAAAGGGGTTTACACTCAAACACTTTTTTCTCTTTTTTGTAAAAGGAAAAATCACTACAGCAGTGTCATTCAAATTATTTAGAGATGCTTATAGACATAAATGAGCTGGTATAGATATGTATTTGTATTACTATCACTGAGTTATTAAACAATGCAACATTGAAAGGATATCAATACATATGGGAGATATACACTTGCTGATAAAACCACAATCTGTCAGGCCTAAATGATTGAATGGGTAAATTAGTTTCTGCCAGAACAGTGACATTTTTATTTATGCCAATAGAAAGACATTTCCCCTTGGTGTATGCGGTCCAGCTTTCACCTTGCCTGCAGGATAAAAACTCTGGCCTATTTAAGAGGAATGTCATATAGCTCTTATGCTTATATACAGATATAGGGGCCGATTCACAAAGCAGTGATAAGTGCGATAAATGCCTTTATAGCGCAATACTGCCTGCTGTGCGATACACAAAGCAGTGATAACAGTGCAATATCACGCTATAATGGCTTTTTATCACCAATAAACAGTCAGTGAAAAAAAAGTCGCACGCTAGGCCAAGAAATGGCAAACCTGCCATTTTTTGCCAGTAACTGCTATTCACAAAGCAGTGATAACTGATTCATACAATAAAAGCTCACCATTTCTTTTCACCAGCTAAAGGCTGGCGCAAAAGAGATGGAGACATGCATAAAAGCATAAACAAACAAAATGTCTGCACATTATTTACACCAGAGGCCATGGGGTGGTCCCCTGGTGGTGTCCGGGGGATCCTCAGGTGGTCCCCGCGGGTGTCTGTGCACCCGCAGGTGGTGCCAGTGCGTGATGTCCAGTGGTCCCAGTGGGTGATGTCCAAGGGTCCTCAGGTGGTCCCTGTGGGTGTCCAGGGGTCTTTAGGTGGTCCCCATGGGTGTCCGGGGATTCTCAGGTGGTCCACGTGGGCCCTTGGGTGGTGTCTGGGGTGTCCGGTAGTCCTCAGGTGGCTCCCGCAGGTATCTGTGGGCCATCGGGTGGTCCCTGCAGATGTCCTGGGGTCCTCAAGTGGTCCCTGTGGGTGTCTGTGGGCCCGCGTGTATCTGGGGGTCCTCAGGTGGTCCCCGTGAGTGTCCGGGGGTTCTCAAGTGGTCCTTGTGGGTGTCCGGGGGTCCTCGGGTGGTGTCTGAGGGTCCCCGCTGGCCTGCGGTACCAATCCTGTGAGCACATTTTTTTCCGCAATACATTGAAGTAAATACACCCTCCTCACCCCATCCCCCCCAACACATACAGTACTGAAATGGGCAAAATAACTATTATCCAGATATGGATAATAGCTCATTTGCCCATTATAAAATAAAACATTAGCCAGCCAGCATAAATAAAGTAAATAAACCTTTCTACTTACCGCTGCCATCATGAAGGGCGTCCTCGTCTGCATACTCCAGGTCTATGTCTTCCGATGCCAGCAAGAATATATGAAAAAATACAATCTACTGCCCCTAACCCCTTAATCACATTAGCGGTTAATAACCGCAATAGTAATTAAGGGGTTAACCCACCTTCCCCCGCTACCTACCCGGGAGGCCTAACCACCCACCCCAGGACCACTATACCCACCCTGTACCCATTGATTGGCATAGTGGTATATCATACCCATATAATATGGGCATGATAAGCCACTATAGCAGTTAATGGTCACCCTAATAAAAAAGCATGAAGGCCAAAAATACACAATAATGAAAGATATACATAAGCACCTAAACACCCCAATTCAAGAAATTAAAGCACTAGCCAACTAATTAAATAAATAAAAGCACTAGCCAACTAATTAAATAAATAAAAGCACTAGCCAACCAATTAAATAAATAAAAGCACTAGCCAACTGTAACAGGGGACTTATCCCTGTTCAGGTAATGTGCCTCTAATCCAGCAGTGTGGTGGTTAACTGCTGGTAGTCAATTAACAAAACACCACCTGCCTGATTAGATGGCTTAGAAAGCCTGTCTTTTGAAACAGGAAGTGAGAACTCCTTAGCTGTGACTGAGAGCTTAACTTGGGAGAGAGAGCAGAGATTGTATTTGACTCTCACAACAGTCTTGAGCCCTGCCAGAAGAAACAGCAGAGCTGCTTACAAGACACAGGGAAAACTTCTAAACCTGTATGCTGACCAACCCTGGAGACAAGGGAGCTTAAGCAGAAACAGTGAAGATTTTCCCTCCAAACCACAAGGAACAGATAAGACTTTCATTCTTAAAAGACTGCTTATATCTGCGTATTGCATGCTACTGTATGTGTTTTGGGGCTGCGAGAACTGCTTGACTAAGGGAGATGTGAATTATTGCATAGTGTTTCACTAGAAATACTCCCAAGTGATTAGAAGCTTTGTTCCCCCCCTGTGTTTGGATGAATTTCCTGATGAAAAGGAAAAGGCACAATAAAGCCTTATTATAATTTCACATTATAAACGACTCCAAGTGTGTACCTCTGTGAACGTCCGTCTACACCAACCAATTAAATACATAAATAAAAGCACTTACCAACCAATCAATCGAATTAATTAAAGCACTAGCCAACAAATCAATTAATTAATAAAACACTAGCCAACACATCAATTAAAACTAGTAGCCAACAAAATAAATAATTAATTAAAAACACTAAACAATCAGAAAATGAAATAAAAAATTTCAATTGATTGTTGTTTTTCAGTTTTCTCTTTATTTTTTCGCTTAAATTGTTTGTAATTTGGATGGCTTGTTTTTATTTCATTTTCCGATTGTTTAGCGGTTTTAATTAATTATTTATTTTGTTGGCTGCTGGTTTTAATTCATGTGTTGGCTAGTGGTTTTATTAATGAATTGATTTGTTGGCTAGTGCTTTTATTAATTCGATTGATTGGTTGGTTAGTGCTTTTATTTATGTATTTAATTGGTTGGCTAGTGCTTTTATTTATTTAATTGTTTGGCTAGTGCTTTTATTTCGTGAATTGCGGTGTTTAGGTGCTTGTGTATATCTTTTATTATTGTGTATTTTTGGCCTTCATGCTTTTTTATTAGGGTGACTATTGACTGCTATATTGGCTTATCATGCCCATTTTATATGGGTATGATGTACTACTATGCCAATCAATGGGTAGAGGTTGGGTGGTTTGGCCTCCCGGGTGGGTAGCAGGGGAGAGTGGGTTAACCCCTTAATTACTATAGCGGTTATTAACCGCTAATGTGATTAAGGGGTTGGGAGCCATTAGATTGTATTTTTTCATGTATTATTGCTGGCATCGGAAGACATAGACCTGGAGTATGCAGACGAGGACGCCCTTCATGATGGCAGGGGTAAGTAGAAAGTTTTATTTACTTTATTTATGCTGGCTGGCTAATGTTTTATTTTATAATGGCAAATGAGCTATTATCCATATCTGGTTAATAGTAGTTTTTCTCATTGTACTGTATGTATTGACGGTGGGGGGATGTATTTATTTGAATGTATGCTTTTTTTTTTTTTTAGGCATAGGATTGGTACCGCAGGCCAGCGGGGACCCCCGGGAACCCCCGGATACCCACAGGGAACACCCCTGCTGGCTTCTGGTATCATTCCTGTGCATAAAAACAAAAAAATGCTTTTATGTGTGTTAGGGGTGTATAGGAATTGTTGGGGGCACAGTGGGTTGGTGGGTTGTGTATTGGTGGGTAGTAAATATTGCAATTTTTATTGGGGGCAATTGCCTTCAATAAACCTGCCTTAACCCCTTCATTGCCTTAGCGGCTATCCGTTAAGATAATAAAGCTGCTTTAATGTAAATTTTATTAATAGTGTGCGTGAGCAAGGGGTCTCCTGAGCTGAACTGCATATGTTTCTGCCTCGGGGACCGCTTACTAACTGAGATACATGCCCGTTATGGGGTGCCGGTATCCCAGTGCAGGATTTAAATCCCACGGCCACGGGATGTGGGAGATTAAAAAGCACTGGGGTACTGGCACTCCATATCTGGGCCTGTATCTCGGGAAGTAGGGGGTCCCCGAGGCCGAAACCAATACGGGTCAGCTCAGGAGACCCCCTGCTCATGTACACTATTATCAAAATTAATATTTTTACTGCACGATCGCCTTTCTTCCTTAACAGCAAACAAAACTAACTGATTATATTTATTTAATTGCAAAACAAATCGCTAATTGATAAAACACGCATCCTGGGACATAGTATGTCTTTTCAACATTTTCCAGAAATCTCTAAACTATGGTTAGCCAGTTTGAACCTGCTTTTTTGTCTTTCGTAAGGAATGTGCGCAAATCTTGTTGATGCACATTATTAAAGAGACATAACAAAGAGCAAATGTTATTGTGTTCAAGTCCCAAACAAACGTACTTCCTTATTGTAAAGCAGGCAGGTTTTTTTTTATAATTTTTTTTTAAACAACCTTTGGTTGCACAAATAATTTTTAAGGTCTCTAATTTAAATGAAAATGTGCTGTACAACATAGTTTTGAGTTGCATTATAATGAAAGCACTCAACCATATCAACCTTCTTTAACATTTTAACTGGATTGCAAATGTACAATAGCACAGTAACACGATAACACATTTTACAAAATAGACAATGTAATTTTTTTCTATTCAGTGATTAACACTGATATTTCAGTGAGTTCAAGTATAATCTAAACAAGTAGTGCAAACGCCGCGCTGGCATTGGTTAATGCTGTGACATGTTGGACGTACACCATTTCTGCATTACTTGTTACTCGGCTTGTTTGAGCGAGAAATTAAGCTATTATAGTCCATTAAGCTTCTACAGACACGATCGAAGTGCAATTATACTCCAATAAATACACACTCACTTAAATGCTCTATTATGTTTATGACATTAAAACAGTGAAAAATGAGTAGTTGCATGTTCTGGGCAGCAGCCACAGCAGTGTCCTACAGAACAGCAGCAGCACAAGAGCAGGGGCTGCAAAGACTGGGTAATAAAAGCAAGGTCTTGTTGCAATAGAATAATGGGAAAGCAAAGAAGTGAAGAAGCAGTGGATGTGGGGGAGTCGGGGGGGGGAGGGATAGTGTGATAAGGTAGACGCTTAGTATCAAACTAACTCCAGCGGGATATTTGGAGTGGCCAAAGAAAACATAACAGGAAATTGTATGCTCTGCGTCTATCGTCTATCACAGGGGAGCGCAATCCTTTTCTCCTGTGCCCCCCTGCCAGCTGCCTCCCTCTCCACGTGCCCCCCCCTACCTTGGTTCCGGTGTTCTGGTCGTCATGATGTCACGTTGTCACATGATTCTGCGGCGTCATTTGAAGCCGCGTTGCCATGGCGACGCGTCTCCAGAAGGCGTCTGAACCAAGGTAAGTGAAGTGTACAGAGGTATTCGCCACTTCCCCGGCATTTAATTTAAGTGCCTTTGGGAAGCAAACGGGGCCTCTGTAAACCCCGTGCCCCCACAGATAATCTCACGCTTCTTACTCGCGCCTAGCCCTCTCTTACTTCCTCACTCCCTCCTACACTCCCTCTCACTCTCCCCCTCCGCTATCACTCAATTACCTCCCTCTCACTTACTTCTACTCCCTCCATCCCACCTCCTCACACTCATTACCGCCTACCCCCCTGGCCACACACATAATTCTCCCCAATACCCATACAATTCCCCCCACAACAGTTACAACCTCCCCGCAATACCCACACAATCCCACCACAAAATACATACAACACTACCCTCCCCCAATACACACTAACACTACCCTCCCCCCAATACACACTAACAACATCACCCTCCCCCAAATACTCAGTATCAACACTATCCTCCGTCCAAATACATACTTACATCACTACCGCCCAAAATACATACTTACAAGACTACCCCCCAAAATACATACCCATAACACTACCCCCTAAATACATACTTACTGTACAACACTACCTCCAAATACATTCTTACAACTCTACCCCCCCCCAAATACATACTTACAACACTACTCCCCAATACATACTTACACTACACCCCGAAATACATACTTACATTACCCTTCAAATACATACTTACACTGCCCCCCAAATACATATTTACACTACCCCCCCAATATATACCTACACTACCCCCCCCAATATATACCTACACTACCCCCCCAATAACATACTTAAACTACCCCCTAAATACATACTTACACTACCCCCCCCCCAATACATATTTGACGGTAGGGGTAGATTTGGCTTTTTCTAAATAAATGTTAAGCCCGCCATTACCCCTACCTGTCAATAATATGATGTATTTATTGATGTATGTATAGATTATTGTACCAATCCAGTATCTGTGTACTGTGCCCACATTATATATTATATTATATTCTTTAGCCTAGTTCCAGTACTTCGGGAACCAGTGGTTATCTGTATGTTGAATGGTTTAAATGTACTGTCCTTTGTGTGGAAGATGGGTATACAAGTATCCAGCCTCAATACAAAGGAGATCCTGGACGAGATAAGGTGAGTGGTTTGGGACATTGTCAAGCGAGGCAGGGCTGTGGATTTAGGTGTGGGGGAAGTGGCTCCCCACGGGGTGACCATTGTTCAGCCCAGACACTGAGTCGCCTATCCCTTCAGGGGTATAGGGAGGACAAGGGGAGCCAATTCCGGGACTGTGCTCTGAAGGCATTGGTTCGTTAAAATGCCCCGCTCAACATAAGCCCACCCCTGTGGTCTGTTCTGGAAGTCTGGTAAACCTCCCCTCACTCCAGGTTGGTCCAACGCAGGCAAACCCTCACTCGCTGATTGGATCCCGAAGACAATCCGCTCTGGAATTGGTTGGGTCTCGATTCTCCATGTTAGTGCATGGAGATCGATAGGTATATCAGTAGGATCCCATAACATGAAAAATAGAGGACACAGGAAATAGTGCAGATAGCTTTATAACATAATAAATGAAAAAGTAATAAACTCACAAACATAAGTTGTATACAAGCAGTGAGACCACGCTGGGTCAGGCAAGGATGAAAGTCCAGCACTTCTTCCTTTGCTGGGGATCCACCAGTGGCGGCCATGCACAATGGAATTTTCAGGGAAGTAAGGACTCAATCCTAGGGTGGACTTCCTAGACTAAAGAAGGACTGTCAAGCCTTGGTGTACTCTGATGAAATTTCTGCAAAGGATTAAATCCTTCATTCCCTGAAAATTCCACTGTGGATGGCCGCCATGGGTGGATCCCCAGCGAAGGATGGAGTGCTGGACTTTCATCATTGCCTGACCCAGGGTAGTCCCACTGCTTGAATCCAACTTATTTTGTGAGTTTATTACTTTTTAATTTATTATGTTATAAAGCTATCTGCACTTTTTCCTGTGTCCTTAATTTTTCATGAGCAGAGCAGCAGCAGGCAGGTTCTTCTTCTTCAAGCGCTTGATGGAGTGACACCAGGGTGCCCCTCCACAGCACTTGCGCAACTGGGCAATCCATGCCCTGGACTTCCATAACACCCAACCTCTGAGTCTGCGCCATGAAGGTGAGAAAGGTGAGAGACAATGTGTTTATAGAATGTGGTAAAGGCGCAATGCTGATCAATAGGAAAACAATAGCATAGTGGATAAACATCCTACGCGTTTCGTACCTTAGTACTTTATCAAGGAGATAAAGTACTCCTTGATAAAGTACTAAGGTACGAAACGCGTAGGAGGTTATTTCACTATGCTATTGTCTTCCTATTAGACACCATTTTTGCATTTCTTGGACCCTTTTCCTTAGTTTTTTGGTTGTGTTCTACGTCTCATTTCAACTCGAGAGAGCTAAGAGAGGCAGAGTGGCGGCTGAGTGCTTCTCCAAATGAGGTCCTCGCACAGCTATGCAGCAGCAGGACACAGGAGTTTTTGAGGGGGGACGGTAGGCCTGGTTGCACCGGTTTGGCGAACTAAGAAAATTTTAGCAACCGGTTCGCCCGAACTGGTGAGAACCGGCAGAATCCCTCCACTGGGCCCGGGTGTCAGGAATCCGCTCCGCGGGTTACTGGTTACCTTACCTTGCAGACCGGTGCAGTTCTGGAACAGCTCTCCTGATGTTTGCTGCAGCCTGGATTCACTCACCAAAGCTATACACACTCCCTCTGGTATCTACGGCAGCTGTGCAGCCTATTATGCAACCTAGACTTGCATTCATTCATTGGAGCAATACCTTCACACCCCCGCTGGGGATTGGCCTGCTGGCCTTTAAGTATTGCCTTCCCATAATGCTCCTTGCCGAGCATAGTCCTTACCGGATGTCACCAACTGTTCTGCCACAAGCTCTTGCTTGTTCTCTTGTGCTGAAGCGGAGGTTTCCCTTGCGTCCTTCAGCTTCCTGTTCTCCTGTGCTGAAGCAGAGGTTTCGTCCCTGCGTCCGTCAGCTTCCTGTTCTCCTGTGCTGAAGCAGAGGTTTCGTCCCTGCGTCCTTCAGCCTCCTGGATTCCTGCACTGTAGCGGAGGTTTCGCCCCTGCGTCCTTCAGTCTCCTGGATTCCTACACTGAAGCGGAGGTCTCCCTGTGTATCTACAGCTTCCTGGTTCCTGGGGCCTACTCTTTCCCTAATCTAGAGAGGCCGTGTCCTGGTTCCTGCGCTGCTACAGAGGATTCCCTAACCCGCTCAGGACTCTTGCGCTGTAGCGCTGGTTTAACCGAGCAGCTAGGCGGTGTGTAAATCTGGTCTATCTTCCACCTCCTGAGACCAGTACCATGGGCCATGGTCACCGCACGCGCAGAGAACCCCTCCGCGCTCATAAGCCGAAGCGGGGTTCTCCTGACTCCCTGTTGCCGAACTCTTGCTTGGACAATGTTTATTCTGACGTCTCCTATCCTGACCCTGGCTTGTACAACGACGATGCTGTCTTCTCCAATCCAGACCCTGCTACGTACGACTATGAACTGCGCAATCCGGATCAGCCTGCGAGGTTTAAGGTCGGTGCTTTTACAACCCTACCTCAGCCACGCGGTCCGACCCGAGTTTGTGGCGAGCACAACCGTGACACCGGGACACTTGTCTAGGCTCTCCCCCTCAGTTGGCAGCCCTGGGCGGTATCACATTGCAGCCTCAATCTGACAGCAAGTGCATTTTCAGAGAGAAGGAGTGGCTCAGTGTGTAAAGACACTGACTGGCACTGAGTTTGTCACCGGGGAACCTGGCTCAATTTCCAGTATCAGCACCTTGTGACCTCGGGCAAGTCACCTTATCTCCCTGTTCCTCAGGCACCAAAAAAAGATATACTGTATTGAGCTCAACAGGGCAGGGACTGTGTCTGCAAAATGTCTCTGTAAAGTACTACGTAAAACTAGCAGCACTATACAAGAACAAACAATTATTATTATTTTCACCCTATTTGTACTTTTAGTATTCTTGCACTGATATATAGACCATAATTCACTTTTGTATGTACTGTAGTATGCAACCTAAACTGCAAATATGCTGCTAACTTTTATGTAACGGAAAAGCAGATTTAAAGAGGATTGCACTAAAGTGTGACTTCCAATGGATAATGTTCCCTTTTGGTGCAATACAGAGATAAATAATATTTGTTCCCATGGTGACTAGCTGCAATAAAACATTTAAATTGCATCTTTTCAAAATATGACCATAGAAAGATATATATATATATAGATACATATATATATATATAGATATATATAGATAGATAGATAGATAGATAGATAGATAGATAGATAGATAGATAGTAAACCTGTTAATCACACATTTACCTCTGAAACTGTATCGCATAGCTGCCATGGAATCAATAGAGGTTATATTTAATCCATTCTGCTAACTTTTATTTTAATATATGTTTGTGTTTGGTAATGAATTTTAAGTCCATATAAATATATTTTGATGGGCTTGCGGTGAAAAAGGGAAGCCTTAAATAGTATGTGAACTGTTTATTTGCACTTTCGCTGAAACCATTGATAATTAGATGGCCTTGGGGCAGGTTGTTGTGGTGCTTGCAGGTTTTTTTCCCCCCAGCATACACAGTTCATTTATCATTTTCTGCGATAAGATAAGTTCTGTACTGGCACTTAAAAAAGTAAGTTGCTGAAATAGAAAGTACACAAATTAATGAATGTACAAAGAACTGCTGACATTTCTCCGTGATGAAAATGTTCGGCAGGTGGAGATTCGCTGTGATGAATTTCAACAGAAAGTTTGAAACTCCCCAAACTCACCAGCTATGCAAAAAGGGGACATTCTTGCGTGTCTCGAGCACATGGACAGAAATGACCTTCTTGTGATTCATCATTCTAATGTAATGGAGTTCTAGTCCTGCAGCAATGATTTATAGAAAACATGCTATCGGCAAGGGAGAAAAGATACACAGTCTCTTTGTTGCGGACTGAAAGATTTAGGTCCCTTAAAAACAAATTTGATGAATATTCTTGGCATTTCGTAGCATCATTGTATTTATCACAATAGAAGCATGTTAAAAATAGAGCAGCAGCCCTTGTACCAAGTTGTCTGTTGTATCAGTTATACACATTAGCTTTTTTGCCATCATCCATCAATGTGATTACAGTGATAATGAACATCACAGAGAAATGCATTGTAGATGATTTACGGTGCTTCGTTGAGTGAGGGTATCTTATAAAAAGTCAGTAATATGTGTCATTTTTTTAAACATTTTATAGGAATATGGGGCTTTGGGAAGGTATTTCTGTTTGCAACAGATATTATTCAATAAATGAAAATACAGCTTCAATTATACATAGATAATAAATGAAAATATAGCTTCAATCATACCTAGATAATAAATGAAAATACAGCTTCAATTATACATACATAATAAATGAACATATAGCATCAATCATACCTAGATAAGATGTACTTCAGACACATAACAAGAAATAAAACGGTAGATTTGTTTCCACCCAGTTTCCTTTGAGGTTACGAATGTATTGGACACATTGGGATATATGTGTAGATCTATAGTGACCCAGTGGAGTGTTGGGGGTATCACAGCGGGAAATACACCAAGTCTCCTCAACTAGTTTTCCTAAAAGGTCAAATGAGGGAAAATCTAAGGACCAGATCCATAACAGTATGCTTGGCACCTATTTGTGGGATAAGAAAAGTATTGTAATATTTTAAATAGGAATAAGTGAGTTTGGATTTTTGGAATGACACCCGAACCAATTGCCAATAGTATGGTGGCAAATTCTGCTCCAATTGCTGGGGATGGCGGATTCCAAAAGTCTTAACTCGCTATTCTATCATTTTAAATATATTGAACAAGAACTACAATAAAAGCTATTATACTACAAAAAAGGGAAACAATGTAGGTAGGATACATATTATTCAAGCTGAAAAGGGGATGACCGGGCTGACCATCCCATTGGATTTCTTTCAAATGGAAAATGAATGGATGATTTTACAATGACTTGAATGATCAGGATGACTACGGGAAAATATGAACAATTTACAAAGACATACACATGACGTGACAGTATCTCGTATAAGTGCCAGGGGGCAGCTGCGGAATAAAGGTTATTTTAATGTACTCAGTAGGTAATATTCAGGCAGAGTGCAGAATCTGGCCTACACACCATCAATGATGGACAAACTTTTAGTAAATTGCACTGCCAAAATACAAACACAATCTCAAGCAAACTGCTGAAGTTGTGGATTTTGTGCCAGTTTTTCACACATGAGCCACATATTGTTCAAAATGTTATACGTACGTATATTTACTTACACGTGAATAATTTGTGGATATTTATATTACAAGTTATAACATTTGATTACATAGCATAATGCAAACTGTTGTTTAATTACAGAAAGGAATAAGATTAATTCATTAATTCCCGTTTTCGGGGTCTATTTAATATTTATGAATTACTACTAATTTCTATGTCCTTCCCTTTCTCTGATAAATCCGGAACCCTTAATTTATTTTTTTAAATAAGGGGAGAAATTGCAGGAACAAACGGTGGTGCATCTCTGCTGCTGCTGCTGAAGAAGAATTGAACCAACAAAACTACAACTGCAAAAACTAGGTGCAAAAAATTATTAGTGGCATAATAAAAACCAGCAGTGTCCTTCTGGCTGTTTTATTATGCCACTAATACATTTTTGCACCTAGTTCTTTGCAGTTTGCAGTTTTGTTTGGTTCCAATTCTTCTTCAGCAGCAACCAGATGCACTGGCCTTTTTTTCCTGCAATTTCTACATATACCTCTCTTGACACGCTTGACGACCAGGATATCCTCAAGGTAAGCACGTGAGTAATTTATTACTCATTTATGTATCAGTCCCACAAAGCACCCAGACTACCACAAGGGGTGTGTTGTTGGTGGACTATTCGGATCTTGCGTCTCATGAACTGTCTTATGCAAAAACAGAAAGTGGAATCCTCGCTTCTCCCATAGGGAATAGCAATCAATGGGACATATATATTATATGTATGGTGTAAATACTCTAGAAAAAAGGAGACTTTTGGTATACATCCTTTGATCAAATAATGCCAAGCCTGCTAACCACGTCAAGGTAAGTCTCTTGCAGGTCCCTACACTAAATGCATACTAGTGTTATGTAATAAGCCCAAAGGTGTTAAAATATCAAAGCATATCCTTGATAACCTAGTGCATTAAAACTGGGTATATACCAGTACAGATACTCACATGTAAGTGAAGTGAATAGCAGGACCTTGCTAGGAGATTATATACCTAGAAGGAGGGGCTGGCCTCCACAAATGCTCAATAAGCAGTTGCAGGTGATTGGCTAAATTATTCAATTACACCATAGTAGTGTTGCCCCTCTGAGCGTGCTCAAAGATTAAAATCGCCCAACAAATATGTACAACAAATATACATCACTGCGCTTCTTCATTGCAAAGACATGCCAGCTAGTGAAGGAAATTGCCATACCAAATGTGCAAAACGAAACTGTCTTATGCAATTAGAATATTATTGATTTATTACGTGTAGCTGTCATGTAAAATGCCTACAGTCATCTCTCCTGCTGCAGTAAGGCCTGGTATGTGGGCATGCCAGCAGTAATCATGGGGTTTTCCCTCACACCCTGGTGGGTGCTCTGTGTATGGCTGGACTGGTCACATGCTCTGACTCCATGTTAGTGATGTCAGAGATGTGTCAGCCTCAGAAGCTTACATAAGCACAGCACTGTGTTCTAAAGTTAGTTGCTGGAAAGTTCACCTGAGTTCTGGAAAGTTCTAATAGTTGCTAGAAGGTCTGCTGAGAGGAGGAAGAGTTCAGCTCTTGTCAGAGCTGAGGCAGGAGTTCAAGTTCTATTAGAGTGTCAGTTATGTTAGTAACTCCATGGAGGCTGTGTCCAGGGACCTGGCACAGATAGTGATTCCTGAGGGATAAGTGAATCCCTGATCTAGGTGATATACCTATCAAAGGGAGCACGGGCGAGATGATCGGCTGAAGATCCTCCTTGTGGGGGCAGTTGCCCTGCCGTGTCATAAGATGATTTCAGCCAGAAACCCTCTCGTGTATCTATCTGAAATGAGTGTACAGAGAGGAGCACCGGAGGAGTTCCTCGCCAGATCATCCCCTTGCGGACGCAGGGACCCTGGTGAGTGGAGCGCTGCACTGGACACTAGGTGAGACTCAGCACACTACCTCAGCTGCCTGTCTGACGGTCCTCCCCACACCCATCATGCGGAGAGACTCAGGATTCCTGTAGCCAGCAGTGCACCATCAGGCATATTCACACTGTAATGGGGTCCGTTTAGACCACAGGGGCCAATTGAGATTGGGTGGGTCAGGCCGGGCCAGAAACACCGTTACATTTGGAGGCGAGCTGCTGAGATCAGATCCGTCAACAGGACAGGCTTTTAGCTAGGTCACTTGGAAACAGGGAGAGTGTCTGCTGCCACTTTGTGCTGAGTAGGGACGGACCTAGGGGTAGTCAGGGGGCTGACGGGATATTGTCAGTTCGCAGGGACAACCTAGGGGCCTGAAGGGAGTGAGGGGTCTGGAGCGGGCTATAGCTGACCGAGTCACCTTGAGGCAGTGCTAGTTGGTAGGATGCCAGAAGGGACAGCCTGTTAACTTGGTCAGGAGTCCTGGAGAGGGTCTGCGCTAGGCTGACCAAGACAGGTAGACGCCCCAAGTACTGCATGGCAGAGCCAGCCAGAGTACCTAGCCATTCCAGACACTCACCGTAGGGAGCACAGACTGGGAGGAAGGAGTCACAGCAGACACTGAGAGAGTGAGCCTAGCCTGAGGTAGTGCAACACTGGGTCACACCTAGATAAGGTACACATGTGGTGGTGCATCTGAGCTAATCTTTATTGTACCGGTGTGGTGGCTGCCCCGCAGAGTGGAGCCTCATGTACGACAACTGTTATGAGAGAGTGGAGGATCCGCGTGGCGCGGAGAACGTAAAATGGCGGACAGAGGCTGATGGGGAGGGCACCCGTGGCGTGCAACCCACTGAAGAGCAGACTGTCGCTGAATTGTCCTTAACGAGTTTGCTCTGGAGCGGAGCAAAGGCCGTGGCTGCCCCGTTTTTATCCTGCCTGGGACAGCGAGGGGCCACCCTTGAAGAGTGTGAAGAAATTGTTATAATTGGGGGAGAACCCCGTGAGGAGAGCAAACAGATGGACTTTTTGGGCTCAAAAGTCAACCAAAATGGCGGTTCCCGCTTGCTAGGGAAACCGCATGGGCCAGGCGCAGAAAAAATGGCTGCTGCAGGACTTGCACAGAGCTGGCCGGGAATGGCGCGAACAGCAGAGCCCCGCCCTGATGGGGGGCATGGCGCGAAAGCTATGGCTGCGCCGGGATGGACAGTGACTAATTCAGCCCCTGTGCTGAGTCAACCGTTGAGTTTATGGGACCCTCCCCTGATTTCTACCAGGGGGAGTGACTTTCAATTATGGCCTGTGGGGATGCACCCACTGGGCCCAGGGACTGATATCCAGACGGCGCCACTACAAAAAGTAGTTCCGGCCGTGGAGGTGATTTGCAAGCAAAGGTACCTTGTGCAAAAAGCTGCTGCAAGGAGAAGGCGGGAACTAGCCGCGGGAGAGGACTCCAGCTCTGGGGAGGAAATTGGCGCGAAAACGCAGACCGCGCCCACCAGGACTGAGAGAGGTGCGGCCTTAATTAAGGGGCATGATATTCCCCTGTGGGACCCGCCCATTATTGCAACCCCTGGGGGCGGGTTCCAACTCTGTCAGAGAAGGGAGGAGCCGAAGCAGGGAGTGGCAGATCCAGCAACTTCCACCAGTCAGTTGCGAGGAACCACAGAGAAGGAGAGACCTGTACAGGAAGTGACTCCTGTACAAAGAATGGCCTGCTCCTCCACTGTGGGCACTATGGTCTCCACCCAGCCCTACTCAGTGCCCGGCGGGGTGCTGGTGGTGAGGGTGGCCAATACTGAGACGGTGGTCGGGCTCTGCCTACAATGCGGGCTGCCCGGAGGTACTGTGAATACGATGGCACGTTGCCCTCATTGCGGGACTTTGTATCTGTGGCCTATGCCCACATTCGTCCCAATACAGCCTGCTGACCCCCCGGTGGATGTGACACGGCGCTCTGCTGAGTCCCCGGGCACGCTGTGGATCAACCGCGCGAGTCCCGGAGACAGGGGACTGGAGCCGGTCAAGTCGGCTGGGTCACTGGCCATTGAGGCGGCTGGATTAAACCCCGCGACAGGGGCAAAGAGACTTTCACCCCGCCCCGCGACCCCTAGGTCGGGGCGAGGGGACTACTCTGATGAGGACCTTCGTGAGCTGGCGGTAGCAAAAACGGAGCGGAAAAGACAGACGGGAAGAACGACGCCCCGTGGGGTGAGTGACCGGACGTCCCCCGCAGATCGGCGATCCGACCGACGGAGTCCCGCCATCCCAGGACCTGGCGGAGATGGGAGAGAGACGCCTACACCCCTGCGGACGGGTAAGCCAAAAAGCCCTATCTCTTACCTGGTCACAACAGACGGCGAAGCGCTGGAAGGGCCGCGCCAGGCCCAATGCGCACGTGGAGGAACGGCATCACTTCCGGTGGCGACGGCGGAGCAACCGGATGTCGTCGTGGAAGAAGAGATCCCGCATGGGGGTCCAACGCGAGATGGCGACGCTTCCGGTTCCGGGGAGGACGTCACTTCCGGTGGCGACGGCGGAACCCAGGAAGGGGAAGCAGCGACGCTTCGGCGATTGGGGGAAGGTCCCCGACCGCTCGTATTGCCCAGAAAATGGAGAGACGGTTTCAGGACTGATGAGGGCGAGGAGACATCTTCCTTGGACCGGTCCACGGACAGTCAAGAGCGGGTAATAACCCCGTGGGGTCCTGTTCCATGCCCCTATACCCAACCCCATGCCCTAGCTAATGTCCCTACCCCTATCACACGGTCACCGGGTTCACCGCCCAGCTTGGAACTTGTGGACATACCTTTGGGGGGGGAGGAAAAACGGACTGGGGAGAGGCAGCTCAGTGGAGCTACGGAAGGTGATTCACGGGGAGGAGGGGAATTGAGGGTGGCGGATACAGCACCCCAACCGGCAGTAAAGGCTCCGGGGTCCTCAAGGTGGTCCAACTCGCGATCCACAAGGTCGTCAGGGGTATTTTCATTTGATGACGACAGGGAACCAGGACCTAACCCATTTAAGGAGACCCGGTGGTGGGCCCCGTTATTTGAAGGGTACTCCGCGTGGATGGACCGTACTCGGTTCCTCATCCGGCGGGAGGACGTGGTAGATTTCTGGTGGAGAGAGGGAGAGTTTACACCCGAGCAGAGGGACAGGGAATTACAGGAGAGGTGGTTCCAGCTGGAGCGTAGAGACATAGCGCCCATGGGTCCTGACACACTGTCAGATCCAGTCGATCCTGATGAGCCCCTATCATGGGTGTTACCTGGGAGGGCAGGTAATGCTGATCTGACCAGGGTCAGTAGGGCGGAGAGGGCTATAATAGTCAAATATAAAAAATTCCATGGGTTGGAGTATCCCTATGTTCCGGAGCCCCTGATGGATGAAATTGAGGACAATAGGGAAACGTGGCTCCAAGAAACTATAGAGCTGTATTTAGCCAATAGGGGGAGTGACATTGTAGGTAAGAAGGCGGAAGAAAGGATAGACACCCTGATGCGAGTGTGGAGCATAGGGAGAAATGTTCACAAACATAGGGTGACCTATGTGCCAGAGAGAGGATCACCTAGGCATTATTATGTTACGGTCCTGGATATGGGTAACCGGGAAGTGAGGAAACCTGACCCAGATCACTATTATTAAGGGGGTACTGAGACATTACGCGGGTTCGTGGCTGCTGGTCGGGGCGGGCTTGGCGGATGACTGTATTCATGTGTACTGTATTATGAGGAAATTTGTGTGATGTTAATTATGTTTTGTGTTGCAGTGCTTCCTGGAAAGAGGTATGCAAAATTAGGTCCCAGCGAGGACGATGGGATTCACCAGGGGGAGAATGTAGCGGTCATGTAAAATGCCTACAGTCATCTCTCCTGCTGGCAGTAAGGCCTGGTAAGTGTGGGCATGCCAGCAGTAATCATGGAGGTTTTCCCTCACACCCTGGTGGGGTGCTCTGTGTATGGCTGGGACTGGTCACATGCTCTGACTCCATGGTTAGTGATGTCAGAGATGTGTCAGCCTCAGAAGCTTACATAAGGCACAGCACTGTGTTCTAAAGTTAGTTGCTGGAAAGTTCTACCTGAGTTGCTGGAAAGTTCTAAAGTGAGTTGCTAGAAGGTTCTGCTGAGAGGAGGAAGAGTTCAGCTCTTGTCAGAGCTGAGGCAGGAGTTCAAGTTCTATTAGAGTGTCAGTTATGTTATAGTAACTCCATGGGAGGCTGTGTCCAGGGACCTGGCACAGGATAGTGATTCCTGAGGGAATAAGTGAATCCCTGATCTAGGTGATATAACTATCTAAAGGGAGCACGGGCGAGATGATCGGCTGAAGATACTCCTTGTGGAGGGCAGTTGCCCTGCCGTGTCAATAAAGATGAGTTCAGCCAGAAACCCTCTCGTGTATCTATCTGGAATGAGTGTACAGAGAGGAGCACCACGGAGGAGTTCCTCGCCAGGATCATCCCCTTGCGGACGCAGGGACCCTGGTGAGGTGGAGGCGCTGCACTGGAACTAGGTGAGACTCAGCACACTACCTCAGCTGCCTGTCTGACGGGTCCTCCCCACACACCATCATGCGGGAGACTCAGGAGTCCTGTAGCCAGCAGGTGCACCATCAGGCATATTCACACTGTAATGGGGTCCGGTTAGACCACAGGGGCCAATGTGAGATTGGGTGGGTCAGGCCGGGCCAGAAACACCGTTACATACGCATAAAGTAATTGTCTGCTCCTGGTTAGCATCACAAGTGGGAGTGTCCCTCCCCTTTCCTGTTCTTAAATAAAGGGAGACTTTGATAAATAGAACAGCATTTTTACCAGAAAAAGTTTGCTTGGACTAACTGAATCATTTTTTATGCTTTTTAATAAATATGACACCGATTTTAAAATGATTTAAAAAATGTTTAAGTGCATAATCTGATATTTGCTTTACTAATATGTAACTTCTCCTAACTCCACCTTTGGACGCTGTACAATTCCCAAGCTGATATAAATGTAAAAAAAAACTAGCGCTAAGTCCCTTAATACAGGGGTGCTCAACTCCTGTGCTTCAGCACAGGTGGCTCAATCAGTCCTTGCTTCAGCACAGGTGGCTCAGGCTTCGACTGAGCCTCTGATTGAGCCACCTGTGTTGAAGCTGGGATATGATAACCTAACCTGGTGGGGGGGGGGGGGGACTGGAGTTGAGCACCCCTGTCTTAATACAATCACACAAGATGAAAATGCAATTTTTGCAATAAGTGTGCTTCAGCATTGTCATGATAGATAGACATCTTGCTTTTCTGTGATCTCATTACGTTTTGGTTTATGTAGTCCTGCACTTTTAGTAAAATGGAGGCTTGAAAAGCCAGGAATGAGCTACAGTCACATGGTAGTTACATAGTAGATGATGAGGTTGAAAAAAGACATCCATCCATCAAGTTCAACCTATGCTAAATTTAGACAACAGATACTTTATCCTATATCTATACTTCCTTATTGATCCAGAGGAAGGCAAACAAAAAACCCCAGAGTCACATCATCCAATGATATCTCATATGGGGAAAAATAAATTCCTTCCTGACACCAAGAATTGGCAATCGGATTATTACCGGAGTCAACATTCTTCTCATGTTTACTTATTTGGTATATCCCTGTATACCTTTCCTTTCTAAAAAGATGTCCAACATTTTTTTAAACAAATCTATTGTATCTGCCATCACAATCTCCATGGGTAATGAATTCCACATTGTAACTGCCCTTACTGTAAAGAACCCTTTCCTTTGTTGCTAATGAAATCTCCTTTCGTTCAACCTTAAGGGATGACCCCGTATCCTTTGTACTGCCCTTGGGATGAATAGTTCTTTTGAAAGCTCCTTATACTTACCCTGAATATATTTGTATATGTTATCATATCCCCTCTTAGACGCCTCTTTTCTAATGTAAATAAATCTAATTTAGCTAGCCTCTTGTCTTAAATTAGATTGTCCATCCCCTTTATTAATATGGTGGCTCTTCTCTGCACTCTCTCTAGTTCCATAATGTCTTTTCTAAGGAAAGGTGCCCAAAATGGTACTCCATATTCAAGGTGTTGTCTTCCTAATGCTTTATAAAGGGGCATAATTATGTTTACTTCCCTTCCATCCATTGCCCGTTTAATACAAGATAAGATCGTATTTGCCTTTGCAGCTACTGCATGACTTTGGGCATTTTTGCCAAGCCTGCTGTCTACAAACATTCCTAAATCCTTCTCCATCAAGGATTCCCCCAATGGATCCCCATTTAATTTGTAAATCACCTGTTTATTCTTGCTTCCCAAATGCATAACCTTACATTTATCTGTATTAAACCTCATCTGCTATTTACCTGCCCAGGTTTCCAGTCTCTCCAAGTCCTTCTGGAGAGAAATTACATCCTGCTTTGATTCTATCACAATTTAGTATCATCAGCAAAGATGGAGACTTTGCTCTCGATGCCAACCTCAAGGTCATTAATAAACAAGTTAAAAAGCATGATGATATGGAGGTCGTGTTGCAATACTGCAATAATATTAAAAGTCTGATTATAATTATTTCCAAAAAAAAAGAAAAGAAAAATGCTTTGAAAATGGAAAGATTATGTAAGGATTGAGAAGCAAGGCCTGGATTTATTCTTCATAAGCACAGTAGATTGTGAGTAAAATATTAATCATATACTTCTACTAAAGTTAGCCCAAAATAAATACATAGCTGCATCTTTTGATCACACCACTACAGTATGTAATTTAACATAAACAGGAATTATAGTTAAAATGATAGCAAAGTGTAATATATCAATTCTTCAAGACTATAATAGACTCATTAATACTATGGTTTCATTTTCCCTCAAGAATTCGTTGAAAAATGAGAGTGCCATTTGTCTTACTGGGCAAATGATTGCAATCATTTCAATTAGAGACTGTTTTTCCTTCTTTGAGGTGATTATCGTGCCAAACTAAGTACCACATAAAGAATGAAGATGAAATGTGTCATTTATAAAACAATACCACTGTGGTATTATTATCTTTAAGTACATCATATTGCCTCTAAGGCTGTATTTCAGTTAGGGATGTTTCGGGTTTTGTTTGGGTTTTGGATTATGACGGAATATGTGAATTTTAAAAAATATATTTGTAATAATATTTCATTAATATTTATAATGTTTTTCTAAATACAAATGAAATACTAGTTAATAATATTAAATTCCATTGGATTTAATTTATGAGAGAGAGAGAGAGAGAGAGAGAGAGAGAGAGAGAGAGAGAGAGAGGTTTGAATTTTTTTTATCTAAAACATTATAATATTAAAAATAAGACAAAGTATAGTTATAAAAACAGTATAGTAACCTCTAGTTGCTAGTCACTAAAATATAAAGCTCACTTGTTCAGTATAATAATATACATAGGAAAAACAGAGCGAACGCCCGCCTGGACTTGGTGATAAATTATTTGCGGTATCTGTGCCATCATTGGAAGTCAAATACATATTGGTAAGATTAATTTTGACATACAACGACGTTCTTTGCAGCATACACATGACGCGTTTCATTCCGTTAGGAACTTTATCAAAGAGTAGTTCCTAACGGAATGAAACGCGTTAGAGGATTTGAATCTCTGTAAATGTCTAGCACCAGGATTGAATAAATACCGATTTTAATTCAACCATAGCAGAGTTCCTTTGTATGCAGTGACCGCCGAGACCTCTTTCTATCTGCCTATTCCATTTCTAACGGCTGGGGCACGCTGCACAAGGCTCCCGGATCCACCAAGTCGGCGATGATGATGACGTCACACCGCAGCGCCGCACACATGGAGTAATCGCCGAGAGTACAGCAGAGGAGCAAGCAGTGAAGATACCAGGCGGGCTAAGGGCAGCAGGTTGCGGTTGACTGATTTGTGAGTACAGGAGAGGAGTCTCTTACAAGGCTCCTTATCCAGTCTCTTTACCAACCCCCTGCACAACGGCCCCCCCCCCCCTAAAAGGTTTACGTCTGCATCATTGTTGCTCCATTTATTTACTTAGTACCACATATGTTTATTGCAGTGGAATTGCCTCTATTCTAAGTTTTTCAAGCAACCAAGGTCCATCATTACTTTGACCCATATATATACACTATCTAGAGCACCGAACATTATGGGGTTCATTCCCCTTACTCTATAGACTATGTGACAGAATACAGGCGTAAAACTGGACTTCTGATTTTGGACACGCACAACCTCTATTAGATTACTGATTTGTGAATTTACGGTGAATGCAGTTTGCCTTAAATAAATACATATATCACCACTCATATGCTTAAATTACCAGCACTTCACATTTCAAAGGATTTTGATCAATAAGCCCCATTATGTTATACAAATGATAACACATTTAATGTTAAAAGGAGAGACCACCACATTTACCAGTAAGAACTGGAGAATACGAAGAAGACAGGCATAGTTTAGGGTTACCAACAGGTAATCTTATCCTGGAGGCCATAAAACACAAGGCACGGATTAGTCTCTTTGTCTCCCCTGGGGTGGGATTAATTTGCTCCTAACCCAGAACTCACTATTTCATCAGTAGTACATATGTTTGTTTATATTAGGACAACCTCTAAGGGAAAGTGTTATCTGAAATGAATCTAAGCTGTTGCAGTTATGCAATGGAGTGCTTCTTTTAAAGAGGTGCTCTCATGGAAAAAATGTAGGCTGTGTGAAGGTCTTATGCCTGAACTGCCACAGGGTCCTGCAACAAATTGCTGTAAAAAGGTAAGAGGTCATTTACTAAAGCAAAAATGCATCAGATTTTTTTTTTTTAGGAAAAAACTCTAAAACATGGTTCAAGAGAATGTGACCAGCAGTTTCAAAGGGTGCCATAATAATAATAATTTATTTTAATTATAATTTACTAAGAATAATAAGATAAGCATGCGTTACTGTGTTAAGGGGTTATACAATAAACTGCAATAGTGGTGATTGGGGCACTGTTGCATGGAATCTCCCATTGAAGACAGTGCCACAATCAGCACAATCACAGAACCCCCTAAATCTCTGAATTAACAATAATTTATGGGATGTGAAATTCATCAATTAATGGAGATTGCACTTCTAAATTTCAGACCAGTTTCAACAGTGAACCAAAAATAAATAAAGGTGATCAAATCAATCATTATTTTGAGACATCCACATGGGTTAGGACTATTCCCACCCAGAAAAGGAGAAGAGAACGTTAGGGGGAGATGTTTTCTTGTTACAACAGGAGAATCATCTTACTACAGGATGAGAGTGGTAAAGAAGAAGAAACCTGGCTGGTCTGCAGAACTTTGGTTAATATAAGTGCAGAAGAAATATAATGGTAGGAAGTTGGGAACTGTGTTGTTGGCTGCATGTCATGGGGTGCGGATCTCTGACTTAGAACTATCAGCAGTTACGGATTGCAAAGTGGATAGAGGTGATAAGGTCATCCCTGTATTCAAAACATGTTCTTTATAGTTATTGTGTAATACATCTGTGGCTGTTTTCTCAAGAAAACGGATGTATCAGTGTCCCCTGTTACTTTGTTAACAAGGATCTATGACTGGATATACTGTAAGTAAGCAATCTCCAAGTAGCAGGCTGTCATCCTTGTGTCCAAAGGAATATGCTTCTAACAAGCAGAATAATCTAACCGCAAAGTAACAGTTGACACGTTCCAAAGTGTAGAATTAACGAGTGCCAGTGGATATTAATCTTGCATAGGAAAAAGAGATACCAATAAGAAGGATAAATAATGAAAATATTATTCAATTAAAAAATATACTCTTTATGAAAGTATTATGGACTGCAGTTAGGGGATGGAGTGCTGGTAATAAAAAGACTACTTGAAAAGCAAACTGAGTCACATAATGCAACCCCGTTCTGCTTTCTCATTGCCTCTCCGGTGCAGGGAGTTCCTTTCCTATTGTCTGATTTTGTTTGTCGCTCTTATAGTATTGTAATTCCCTGTATTGCATTGTCTCTTTTATAAAGTGCTGAGTACACTGTGAGCGCCATATAAATACTGATATACATACATCTCCAGTTTCTCAACTTCATCCGTGATTCAATATGTACAGTATAAAGAATTACCATGTCCCTTTCCTGAAGAACTTGGATACGTAGAACATAGGGGCATATGTATCAAGTGCTGAGTTATCGCACCCAATCCTTTACTGTATTAGCCTCTACCCACTCTGTTGGGATGCTATGCAATGTATCCACCACCCTTTCCATGAAGAAGTACTAACTTACATTTCCCCTGACACAGTGACGTTTACTCATTTTGAATTACCTGATTTTGGGGCCCAGGTTTGTAGAGGATAACAAGACTTGTCCTAGGCCAGAAACAGCTTTACACTCAGACTCAACCCTGGCTTGCTACTTCTTAGCCAGAAGAAGTACAGAGCAGCACTCTCTCATGGACTTCTGAAATATGAAGTCTTTATTACAGGGTCAATGTTCCAATCCCTCAATCTAACCTTTCTCAAGAAACAATACAGTGAACATGGACAACATTAAATACCCACCCACAGGAAATTTCTGCGCCCCACAGAACCATTGTTGATGCTAAGCAACATAATAAGCACATCAGTAATGAGAGATTAGGGTGAGTCCCCAGTCAGCACTGTGGTAATTACAGGAAAATCACACCAATTTTCACACACCCGGTTTTGACCATGTACAGATAAATCAGATTGCGTGGTAGATTCTCTAAACTCTGAGATCGCTGATCTGTGCGATCTTATCTGGAAGCCCTTCAATGTGACTTCCATGTGGGACCGCACAGATCGGCAGACTCGCAGCTCTGAGAATAGACCCCTCTGTATCTAGGTTCAGAAACACAGTAATAATCAATCATTTCATTTGTAACCCGGGGAAGTGAAATAAGATTGAATAAGTCTTCAGGCGCCAGAAGGTGTCTTATGGCAGGAGACTGCTTAACAAATATGGGCCTGCCGACTTCATGAACACATTGCTAAAAGATGTGACTGTGAATTGAAACGCGGCAAGCAGATCAACATTTGTAGAATGGCTGCCTGCATAACCCCTTCACTGCCAAAGGTGTGTTGCAATGCGTAACAGGACCTTACGGTAGCAAACGGTTTAGCATAATGGAAGACACTAAAGTTGCTACAGATAAAAACCCTCGGAATTAAAAAGAAAACTACTCAGCAACGTTCCCAAGAAGACGTCAGAAATGGACATTATGTTAGCCTCCCCGGCGCTGTAAGAGGCATTGCAGACCCCATGCAGCACTGTATGGGGGGAAAGTACTCTTCTGACCATTATCGTTTTCCTGTTCTTTCCTTTTCTAGGACAATGCTTTGTGTGTGTTTGTGTGGCAGAGGCCAAGCAAAGTGATTATAATTGCTTACAAGAACAATGTAAAGGAGGAGGTTCTTCCGCAGTGTAATTGTTCATATAGAAACGCTGTTCACTTTGATTTACATGATGGCTGGCTGGCCTTTTCCCTCCAACTTCATATGCATGTTGTCACATTACGTTTGCACACTGTCGATGTGAATTCAGGCTTCGACATCAGCCATTTGTGCAGCCATTAGCCGATGGCCTATTCTATTTTCCTGCTTTTGTTTTTATACAAATTACATATTTAAACCATATTGTTTCAAAATGGATAAAGAGGGTTCAATGAATTCATTGTGCCCGTGAAAAAGAGACGGTAAGCATGGAAAACTGTTTTTTCTTTAGCAATTGTTTTCACTTTCATTGGGCCTTTTTGCGTGTTTTACTTTGTCCTTCAAGCTTTATTTACTATGACAAGTGTGATCCCTTCACTTCGAATAGTATATCAGGCCATGAATAAATGTGTGTGGTTAAAGCAGAAAGACCCACAGAACCTCAGTAAGTTGTTATAGTGACGAGACAATGGGCCCTATGTGCTAAACATCGCAAACTGCTTTTTTTTGGTTACATGTTAAACTCAATTGTAATTGTGCTTGTGAGCGCCTATGTACTAAGCTCAAATATAAAAAAATAAAAACAAATAGGACTTGCACTGCACCCGCTTCTTCTGTATTTCTTCTAGATTTTAATCCTCGGGTGCTGTGGTCCTCATCGTGTGGTATAGAAATATACTGAAATGTCCAAATGGACCGGCACACATAAAAGCTAATTGTCTGCAGAGCTTGAAAAGAAATCCCATGCTCTGTATATCAAAACACCAATCCTTTGGTTTCATGTCAGGTAGTACAGCTCCTCATGGTATACTGCAGGTAAAGAGATGCTTACATCCTCAATTCTATCCAGTCCAGCACAATCCCTTGCACTCCATCAATCTACCTGTACTATGAACTGCGATGATGGAGTGCACGGGAGTGTACTGAATTGTATTGAATTGAGGATGTGAGCATCTCTTTACCTGCAGTACACCACGAGGAGCTGTACTACTTCACATGAAACAGAATGATTGGTGTTTTGATATACAGAGCATGATAAATCTTTTTAAGCTCTGCAGAAAATGAGTTTTTAGAAGTTCCAATCCAGAAGATGGTCTGTGTTTGAGCACAGAGATGGCCTGTGTTTGGAGCACAAAGAATGTCTGTGTTTGGGCACAGAGATGGTCTGTGTTTGGGCACAGATATGGTCTATGTTTGGGCACAGAGATGGTCTGTGTTTGGAGCACAAAGAAGGTCTGTGTTTGGAGCAGAGTTGGTCTGTGTTTGGGCACAGATATGGTCTGTGTTTGGGCACAGATATGGTCTGTGTTTGGGCACAGAGATGGTCTGTGTTTGACGCACAGAGATGGTCTGTGTTTGCGCACAGAGATGGCCTGTGTTTGGCGCACAGAGATGGCCTGTGTTTGGCGCACAGAGATGGCCTGTGTTTGGCACAGAGATGTCGGGTGGCACACAGAGATGGTCTGTGTTTGGCGCACAGGGATGGTCTGGTTGGTGTGCACAGGGATGGTCTGTGTTTAACGCACAGAAATGGTCTGTGTTTGGCGCACAGAGATGGTCTGTGTTTGGGGACAGAGATAGCCTGTGTTTGGAGCACAGAGATGGCCTATGTTAAGGGCACATAGATGGCCTGTGTTTGGAGCAAAGAGATGGTCCGTGTTTGAGCACAGAGATGGCCTGTGTTTGAGCACAGAGATGGCCTGTGTTTGGGGCACACAGATGATCTGTGTTGGAGCACAAAGAAGGTCTGTGTTTGGAGCACAAAGAAGGTCTGTGTTTGGCACACAGAGATAGCCTGTGTTTGGCGCACAGAGATAGCCTGTGTTTGGCGCACGAGATGGTCTGTGTTTGGAGCACGAGATGTCTGTTGTTTGGAGCACAGAGATGGTCTGTGACTTGGAGCACAGAGATGGTCTGTGTTTGGAGCACAGAGATGGCTGTGTTGGAGCACAGAGATGGCCTGTTGTTTGGCGCACAAGATTGAGGGGTGGGGGGGGATGGCCTGTGTTTGGCGCACAGAGATGGCCTGTGTTTGGCGCACAGAGATGGCCTGTGTTTGGCGCACAGAGATGGCCTGTGTTTGGCGCACAGAGATGGCCTGTGTTTGGCGCACAGAGATGGCCTGTGTTTGGCGCACAGAGATGGCCTGTGTTTGGCGCACGAGATGGCCTGGTTTGGCGCACAGATGGCCTGGTGTTTGGCGGCACAGAGATGGCCTGTGTTTGGCGCACAGAGATGGCCTGTGTTTGGCGCACAGATATGGCCTGTGTTTTGAGCACAGAGATGGCCTGTGTTTGGTGCACAGAGGTGGTCTGTGTTTGGCGCACAGTTATAAATGGTATGTAGTAAAAAAATATATATATTTCTGTGTGCCACAAAATCAATTAAAAGTGCATCAAAATCAATCCCTAAGTTTGTTTTGGTAAAAAGCCTAAAAATATTGTCAATGGTTAATCCAAAAATGCATTTGACGCAGCACAGATGTTCTATTATACAGTATACAGTAGGTTACAAAATGTATTATTTTCATATGTCTTTTATGATATATAGATATTTACCAGTACTAATTCTGAATAAAAACCAAAAAAAAAAATCACAATTCTGTTTTCATTTAATCCGTATCAGTCAGGTATTTAACATGAGGGACAAGTAAAAAAAATAATTTCTAAGAACAAAGTATGCGTCGGGTATGACGTCTTCATTCATTAGATGCACTTTTTTTGAAGTTTTGTATTACTTTTTCGCATTGCAATTGTGACGCATAAAAAATATAAAACAAATTCTCTAAGTAGGCCATATCATTTTTTAAATTAATTTTGTTACACAGTTTTAAAAAAGTTAAATAGACTAAATTCTTCTATCTTGGTTCTTTAAAGTGCCAGAGGAGAGGAAGAGGAAAACAACACTTTTAAGTTAGCAAACAGCCACTCTGTTGGGTAGTTGCCCTATGCCAGGCTGAAATATAAAAGAATGATAATACATGACAGTGCAGCACATGGGGCTTTCCCACTCCTCACAAATGATGTCTGTTGTGCTAGTTAACCTTTCCAGAGGCTGTGTCAGCTCGTGCTGTGCAGCAGTGGAGATCTGAATGCAGTGAAAGGCTTGGAGAATGCACAGCATCCCTGCTCCGTGAACGACACACATGAATCCTGTCTTTATTTTGGAATACCAAACAGCACCGAAGCTCATGACAGGGCAACCCCTAGTATGCATTATTGTGAAACTTCCTCTACAGAATATAAAATAAATAACATAGCTATATTAGGTTTTTTACATTTAAAAAAAAATGTAAACTCGTTTTATTTGTGGAAAAATATATTTCAATTGGGGTACAGAATAAAGAAACTGGAGGGATATAACGGTGGGATACAAGCATACGTTTTCTAATACATTCTACCATGAGGGGAAAAACATAGGAGGAGAGGGGGGAGGTGGAGACAAGGGGGAAGTGGCACCCATCTAGGTGCTTGTTATCGTATAATGTGCTTTACTGTGGGGAAATTGCTGGTGGTGAGGGGTAAACAAAGGGAGATAACCCTGGTGAGAGTCCTAATTGTCTCGTGCTACTGTGGAGCTTCAACAAAATTGGAGCGTTTTTGTTTATACTAGGATGTATTAATGCATATATGCATTTTTTTTTTATCGCATTATAAATAATAACAATCTTTTTGATTAAATCCGAATTGGAAGCCCCTATCCATGTAAGCCAAGTTAGATAAATGATTTATTGTTGCTTCTTTAGTATTTTGTGTTCCATTTACTTAATCAACACATTTTAATCTATGTAAGGGAATTACACCTGTGAGAGATTGTTGATTCAGGAATGAATGCCTAATAGAAAGTAAATCATTTGTTTTTCTTAATCTTTTTCTAGCAAAATTACACACGTGAGACTGGCGACCTGAAATCTGACATTTTAGAACATGGCCATAATATGGCCCAGATGCACTAAGCCAGGTTAAATCAGGGCAAATAACGTCAGTTAACCTAAATAAGTACCGGGCTTTATTTTCCCTGAGTTTCACTCAAATCCACTGAGCACATGCTAATGACTCGACTCCTATTCGCATATTTCCCAGGTATCTCAGGGGTGCCCATTTTTTGTGAAAAAGTGTGTCTCTCCACGTGTTGTCTAAAGGTGTATTTGGGGATATATATATATATAGTCAAATAGAACCGTTGGCACTCCATAGGTGCTGATAGGCTGTAGGTGCTTGTCCCATATGGATAATATAGACATACGTTACCGTTCCGAGGTCTGGTAAAGCAAGAGACAGCACTCAATTGTAGAAAACTTCACAAAGTGTATTAGTGAAAATAGTGGTACATCAAGAAACCCAACGTTTCGGTCCTCCAAAATGGGACCTTCCTCAGGGGGATACAAGGGGAGAGTGACAGACAAACCACATATATATACACATCAAGACACTAACAATCAATTAGCATCAACCAATTACCATCAACCAATTAAAATAATTGCACAAACCTGCAGTGATGACATCATGTGTTGACCATACTTACATAAGGCCCCTCCCTGCTGCTTACATCATCATACACCCTCTGTGTGTGGTGTTCATGACAACCACACTGTTGCAAAACCCTGCTGGCTAATGACAGATCGCACATGCGCCCCTAGTGGCAGTTTCCTGCTAACTCTATGTAGTTCCTGAAACGCTGACAGATCTCGCATTAACACAATGCTAGCCCCTGATGCATGTAAAGGCAGAGGTAAAGCGTAAGGGAGGCTTGTGCATGCGCATAGCGAAAGCCACCCGAGGTCGTCATGGCAACCAGTAGGAAGAAGTGTGCAACGCTATGAACCCCAGTCGTATATACTGAGATATTAATAAAGATGCAGAGTAGAACCCTGAGTCTGCAGGTGGTGTAATGAACCCAAGGGAGTGTGTGTGTGGGGGAAAGTGCATAAAATAAAGTGGTGGGGATCATGCAAGAACAGCTAACAAGTGCCTGGGGTTTCAGAATATATACAGTATAGACATAAGGGAACTGTTCTAAACCCAATGTGGTCATAGAAACAGCGGCCTCTGCAATAAAGAGAATAAAATAAAGGAGTACTGTTAAGTAACAGAGTGCCAGCTATATGAGACCATCTATAAGAATAGTAGGCAGTCCTATCATGCAAGCTGACATCCATACTTGAAAACGACAGGTAACTCTCAATGTATTACTTCCTGGTAAAATATTTTATAAATAAATAAATTCTGCTAAAGGCCAAAGGAGCAGACAATAGGGGTCACATGACTACATAACAAAAGGAACCACAAAGAACTGTGGCCCCAAATGAAGCCCACAAATAACTCGGGACATCACGCCACTTGATGCACAGCATACCAAGGGCACTCAGCTATATGTCCCAATGTCCATATGGCGCACCAGAACATATTGATCAAAATCTATAGTCACTCTATAGTCACTATAGAGAAAACAGCTTAGCTTAAAGTCTTCATTAAGTCCTTTAGGTATCATGGTGTTGAGATCAAATATTGCCCTGGCTTCCAACTGGAGCAGTAGTCTGTTCCTGTCTCCACCCCTCATCGGGGCACGGGCCTGTATGATGGGCATGCATCTGAGGGTCGCTAAACTGTGGTTGTACTTCCTGAAGTGCCGTGCCACTGGTTGGTGTTTTAGATCATCATCATCTTCTGCGCTGAGGAGTGCCTTCCTGATTGCGCATCGATGAATGCTGATGCGTTCTATCAGCATTCTCATAGTCTTTCCAACGTAGTAAAGCCCGCAAGGGCATTTGATAAAGTAGACTACGTACTTAGACTCGCAGTTCAAGTATTGTTTAATCTTTGTGGATTTGCCACTCTGAGGATGCACGAATGCATTGCCCGTCGGCAAAAACTGGCAATTGGAACAGCCATGGCACCTGGCCAACCAGGTCTTCGCAGGTGTGTACTTATCGACAGGGTCGGACTGTGTGAGCAGGTCTCCCAAATTTCTACCTCTTTTGTAGCAGAACAGGGTGGGGTCTGGAAGTCTTTCCCAATTTTTCGGTCATTGGCCAATATATACCAGTGTTTCTTTATTGACCTTTTAATATGCCCAGAAGCCGTACCTACAGTCCATGACCATGACGCCGGAGCCGACACCGGAGCTGAGGTAAGTGGGGGTGAGGGGGGGCGCGGAGGTGAGGTGACCGCCGGCAGGGGGGAGCAGGGAAAAAAGTTTGCCCCCCCTTGCCTTAGTGTATTTGGGCCTATCACACACCTCGGCAGAAAACATTTGGCAGCAAAAACCTAGGGGGAGGTGCATCACGTGGCAAACTATAGCATTGCCCTACAAATAGGTGCAAATTGCTCCACTTGCGCCAGTGCTCAGTTTGGGGAGTGATTATGGGAGAAGATAGTCAGTGCACTATTATAATGAGGTTGTTCTAAATGTACGCCCATAGCTTGTGCAGTCGCGTCTTATTTATTTGAATTCATTTACTTTCTAAAGATAATAAATAGGTAACAAGTGAGTCAACACTGTTAAGTATGTGTATCTTTATGCATATATAGCACTTTACAAAAACAGTACAGGGAATTATAATAATACAGTAAGCACAGAAAAGTCAGACAAGAAGAAAGGAAATCACTGCCCCAAAGAGCTTACAATCAAAAATGTATATTGGGAGACTTGGTGAGGGAATAAGTGCAGTAGATGGCAGTGCTTGGCCACAATAGTTTATATTAGCGACTGTGGGTGTGGGACATGAGACCAGGGTATTGGGATGCTTCACTAAATAGGTGAGTTTTATTAAGTGGCACATTGCTGCCTTAAAAACTCTTGTTCGTGAGATGTTTTCCAAAAGCGTGTTGGATTTCCTAAAAAATTGTGAAAGTTTGTTGATTTTCTTGAACAACATTTTCTTACACATTTTTCAACACATTTGTCAAGTAAACTGTGTTTCCAAGAACCAGAGCGTTGTACTGCTGTATTTCAAATGTTTCCATACAGTATGTGTTATATTTGGGATGTGACAGGTACCCTTTTCTTTACAAGTAGACCAATAATGTTTTTCCAATAAATGTATTCCAGATGGATGCATTAACAATCGGTGCACACGCTTCTCATGGAATTACTTTAAACCCATTGTAGAGATGTTGTGGCAGATAGTAAGAAACAATGAAGTGTTTTCTTAAACCAGAATTAGAGATGTGCAGTTTTTTGGGGGGAGGGTTGGGATCTACAGCGGACCAGCCGGTTCCTTCGGTCTGCGGATTTCAGCGGATCAATCTCAAAAAGAGCGATTCGTGTTTTGCGTTTTTTTTTAAATTATTATTGCCAATACACTCCGTGGATTCTGCAATCTGTTGACAGATTTGCTAAATCCAATCCGCGGGTTCAGCAATCCGTTCACGGATTCTACAAATCCATCCACGGATTGTATCTAATGGCGGTTTTTGATGGATCCGTGCGGATTAAAACCGACCAAATTCATTAGCAGATTTTATACCACGAAACGGATTTTGGGGCAATGCAAGAAAATCGGGGTAACAGATTTGGGCAGATTCACCCATTTCTAGCCAGAATGCCTCCGTCATTATAGCGCAGTGGTAGCAGTTGCTTTCTTCCTGGAGATGGGTAGATGCATTGCAGGTTGTTATATCAACAGGAGAATTCTTCTTTACCTAATTCAATACGTAACACAAAGGATACGGCCATAAGTACTCACTCTAACTCACTACTGTTACTGTAGCTTTGTCAATGAGGCCATTATGTGATATTATTTCTGAGTTAATTAACTAAATCACAATCAGACTATTTTACCCCGTCCAGATTCTGATTAGATGGGGTACAATTGGTTTATTATTCATCCACTCACACTGTACTTTCTCTATGGGCTCCTTAGATCATGGGACAATTTAAACGTTTACTAATGCCCCCCAATTTAATTTGCAGCTTGTTTTTGCATACAAGAACTAGTCATCGACATGATACAATTTCTAAGTGACCACAGTATGCTTCCATATTCTAGAGGACTCTGGGACAGAATGAAGATCATGACCTTTTGAACATTGATGCCTATGGCCTATTGGATGGTGAATGAATACCGATATGCTAATAGATTGTAAATTCAAGATCTTTGAGTTGTGCAACACAATACATGTATGCATAAGTGTGAGATAAAAATATCAGCTGGCATAATTGTACAAGCAAAAATATTTTTTATATAAACAATCTGGATATGTGCACTTAAGATGTATGAATATAAAAGAGAATATAATGGTTTTCAGAACAGTGGGAGTATATCATTTGTCAGATCCCTATGACCTGATTGAGTGCGTAAGGTTAAGAGAATCCCCTGCTATCAACTGCTGAGTGCCACTGCACTTACAAAAGGGAGTTACAATTAATCAATTTCACACTAATTACAGCTAACAGTTTGTGGAACTCTGTTGTTGGGATATACAATATACCCTGTGCCAACTGTATGCAAATGTTTTAAATTCCTTTTTTTTGTTTTGTTTTGACGCCATGGGAAATAAGAGCAGGCATGCATTACCAATTCTTATTTCTTTTACCAAAACATTTTGGTTTGTTTATAATACCACTGTTTTTCCTTTCTTAAATTGATGATGAAACAGTAGAAATATTTAAAGGGTAGAAAGTAGCTGCTAGTAGTCCCTATAAACTCCATTCGTGGTTGGTTTTAGAAATTCATGCAGCTGAATCGCGTTGAAGAAACTGCACATAATTGCAAGGGCACTTTTCCTAGAAAACCAGGCCCTGATCTGTGTGAATGTATGCATGCCCTCTCAGAATGATGCACCTACACTAATGAATGCCCTAATTATATCAACTGTATCTGGATTACAATAAAACGAAGAGAGTAAAAACTTTGCAGGAAGGGTAGATCAGAAACAAGTGCTGAATCAGGACTATCGCACTTTGTTGAGTAAGTCCCAGTGAGTAAAACTGCCTGTTTATGCATTGTGAGATATATTCAGTAGTTATCCTTATAGTGAAATTCCTCACAGCATCATTTGACTGAACAGAATTTCCATTGTTTTCCCTTTCAATCTAACTCTAAACTTGACTAGCATTTATTATCCGATCTACAAATCAGCGAGGAATCTATCAATGCAGATTTGTAGATAGCATAATACATGTTTGAAGTCTAATCAGATGAGCCTTTAACTTGAAAGCTTGGTAGATATTAGCAAACCTAATGGAGGTAGTTGTTAGTTGTTTCCAAACGTTATTTGCTCTGCAGCCAAAATAATGGGTAAATCGCAGCCTCAATATGACAAGTTTAGTTTTAAAAAAATACCTCCATTGTACTTGATAATTTTTGTATCTGGAACATTATCATCATTATTTCTTTTGAAGCACGTTTTTACCCATGGGAGGGTGCTGCATTAGAGCTGGTTCCATTAAACTTTGCGGTAGCAACAATTCTATACGATTGTTAATTGCTGATTAATTAGGTATCTGTAAAAAAAAAAAAAAAAGAACTTGTGGCACAGTGCCCTTAATAAAAAATATCCATAAAGCAGTTTATCACCTAAGATGCAGCTGCACCATTGTAAATGTATCCTTCTAAAACATAATTATTAGCACTAGCTAAATAATAGTAGAAACCTTCATAAAATGTGTGTCATGTGTACGAAGGTCGTTATGTGACTTCATACGACCCATATTCTGTTGTTTTGAATACATTTTTGTTTGAAATAAATTTGGACACATTTGCATCATGCTGATTACCTAATTGATGCAATTTAAATTAAAACAGAGTTATATGTATTTGTCATTTATAACTAGTGTTAGCAAATAGAAATGAATTAATAATAACTTTATGTATATAGCACTTTCTCCCAACGCACTTCACAATTACAAAATATATATTTTTTACAATGAAAGGGGGCAATTTAGGGTATGCTGTCATTTCTCTCTCCTGCACCAGCTGCCCTTCCATCAAGAGCAGAGTTCAACTAAAGCTCATGTCTAGGAAAGGCCTGGGGTCAGGCAATGTTCTGATTGGATCTTGATGTGGGTCAAACTGCAGCTGGTGGAAAAGAGGAAAATATTTAGAGGGCAAAATTACATTTGTAACATTGTTCTTCAAGTAATTAGTAAGTGCACAGGTTTGATAAGTAATCCTGTACCTGCACGGCAGCAGACAAGTCTTGAGACAAAACAGTCCCTTACCAAAACAGACCTGCTTGTATACTTCTCTACGCATTGCTCCTAAACAGTACTATCACCTGCTGGATCACGAACATTACCTACTGTATGTTGCCCTGCTTGTCAGTCAGCAGTCATTTATCATGAGGCATTGTGACAGCATGTTGCCTGGGGCTTTGTGACATATAGCACACGCCAACCAGTATTAAGCTTACTGTACTTAGAAAACGATTCAATTCAATAAACAAACAAAAAAACTGTTGTTTTAGCCCAGAACCTCTGTCATTAGACTGACATTCAATGTGATAAGTAACAGCACAGTACTAGGTTTGCTGTGGTCTTTGATGGTTGAGCTCAAAAGAATACCCTCCCTTTAGCTAACTGAATTCATGGGCATTATGACAGTGATCCTGTTTCTGTGTGTTTAACAAAAGAAGACACTTCAAAAACACAAGACAACTTTCTACTTGTCACTCCTTTTCAATCAAACAAACAATTATTGAGGAAGTGTGCCCCTCACAATGAATGCAGATAGTCTTGCTGTTTTTTTCTACCCTGGAGATTACCGCTCGTCAATATGTTATTGTGTTGTCTGCTGCTCACCTGCAGAAAGTTACAAATAAAGATGTATGTATGTATGTATGTATGTCTTTATTTGTATAGCGCCATAAAATGTACATAGCGCTTCACAGTAGTAATACATGTCATATAAATAGCAAATATAAATAACACATCATGGGAATAAGTGCTTCAGACATACTGTAAAAGTAACATTAAGGAAGGAGTCCCTGCTCCGAGGAGCTTACAATCTAATTGGTAGGTAGGGAGAACGTACAGAGACAGTAGGAGGGAATACTAGTAAGTGCGTCTGCAGGAGGCCAAGCTTTGTGTCATGTGTCCATGATTATCCAGTGCTACTCATATGCTTCTTTAAGCAGATGTGTCTTAAGGTGGGTCTTAAAGGTGGATAGCGAGGGGGCTAGTCGGGTATTGAGGGGAAGAGCATTCCAGAGGTGTGGGGCAGAAAGTGAGAAAGGTTTAAGGCGGGAGAGAGCTTTAGATACAAAGGGGGTAGAAAGAAGACATCCTTGAGAAGAACGCAAGAGTCGTGATGGTGCATAGCGAGAAATTAGGGCTGAGATGTAATGAGGGGCAGAAGAATGTAAAGCTTTAAAAGTGAGCAGTAGAATTGAGTATGAGATACGCGATTTAATCGGAAGCCAGGAGAGTGATTTCAGCAGGGGAGACGCTGAGACAGATTTAGGAAAGAGTAGAGTGATTCTGGCAGCAGTGTTTAGGATAGATTGTAGGGGAGACAGGTGAGAGGTAGGAAGGCCGGACAGCAGGAGGTTGCAGTAATCGAGACGTGAGAGAATGAGGGCCTGAGTCAGAGTTTTAGCAGTTGAGTAACAGAGGAAAGGGCGTATCTTTGTGATATTGCGGAGGAAAAAGCGACAAGTTTTAGAAACGTTTTGAATATGAGAGGAGAATGAGAGAGAGGAATCAAGTGTGACCCCTAGGCAGCGTGCTTGGGCTACTGGGTGAATGATCGTATTTCCAATAGCAATGTGGAAGGATGTAGTAGGGCCAGGTTTGGGAGGTAGTATAAGGAGCTCTGTTTTTGCCATGTTGAGTTTCAGTCGGCGGATGGCCATCCAGGATGATATTCCAGAGAGGCATTCAGAAACTTTGGTCTATATAGCAGGTGTAAGGTCAGGGGTTGAAAGGTAAATTTGTGTGTCGTCAGCATAGAGGTGATATTTAAACCCAAAAGATGTGATTTGGATTCCTGCTCAGGATGATATGTATTCTAGTATATTATGGGCATTTAAGTTTCTATAAGAGTGTTGCTCTTTATTATCACTTTGTAGATGATGCCACACAACACTCTCGCTTCTGCTGGTCAAAGATCCTCCTAAATTGGGTTTCTTTCAACTACTACATGCATATGATTTATTATTAATACCCTGTGTGTGATTTATGTACTGTACAGTCAAATCAATATCAAATTAGTTGGAGGATATTCATGCAAACAAGCATAAAGAATTGAGTACGCACACATTCTGTTAGAAATCAACAGTTAGTATAAAAGAAATGGAGCTGGCACTCACTAGATCAGCGGTTCTCAACCTTTATTTTAGCAGGGGCACCCCTGAAGGATTTTAAACTATTGGGGCACCACTGGCAGGGCTGCCAACAGAAATCATGGGGCCCAGGACAAATGAAAGGTGCAGGCCCCCCCAACCCATATGCACGTGCTACGTAAAAAAAATTTTGGCGCGCAACTTTTACTTAAACCCCCAATACATATAAAAATATACCCCCACTCCCCCAATACATATACAAATATACCCCACCCCCCCAATACATTATAAAAATATACCCCCCCATACATATAAAAAAAATACACCCCCAATAAAAATAAAAACAGACTTACCTTTTGGATGCTCTCAGGTCAGGCCCGGTGGCCTGATGCTACAGGGGGGGTGGCGGTGCTACGGGGGGCGGAGGGGGAGGTGGCTGCGGTGGTGCTGCAGGGGGAAGTGACTGTGGGGGGTAGCGGTGGGGGGGGGAGGGGTGGCCAGTGGCTGCAGGGGCTGGCCGTGCTACAGGGTGGTGCTCCGGTGGTTCTACGGGGTGGGATGGCTGGTGGTGCTGCGGGGACGCAGTGACTGCAGGGGGCCTGGTGGCAGGTCACAGCAGTTGCCGCCGGCCCCGCTGCAGGCACCTATCTGTCCCACACTGCTGCTCACGCGTGCACCGGCCCCCCTCTCACGCCAGCGCTGGAAGCTTAGCCCAGCTGACTTCCGGCGCTGCTGTCAGAGAGACCGGCACCGGGTGTAGCCACACTGCATTTTTTTTAACGGGCACGCAGGGGACCCAGGCAACCCTGACTCACGGGGCCCGGGACACCAACACCGGCAGTTCCCCCCTGTTGGCGGCCCTGACCACTGGTCATCAGACCTCACTCATCCCCTTTTCCATTACACACCCCAAACTCACGCACTTCTTACACACTCCACATTCATTCACTCTCACACATTATACTGTCTCTTTTACTCAACACACAAACTCCAAATGTATCTCCCTTCTGACAGAACATGCTTATCTTCTTTCTCAATTTTCAACTTCCCATTTATCCTCCACCTCGTACTTACACTATGTAACGTCCCCCTTCCCACAAAAAGCCCCCACTGCACCCCTTTTCCCTCACTCACCATCCAACACACCTAAAACATGTCAGCTGCTCAGCGGGCACATCTTGAGGGCTCCTCTCTTTCCTCTGTGCTGGGCTAATTGAGGAGAGGGGCATCACAGTCTCCCGGCAGCCTGGGGCGCACCACTGAACAGCCAGCAGAATGTTTACCCGCAGCACCCTTTATTTATTTAATTTATTTATAATATGTTTTACCAGGAAGTAATACATTGAGTTGCCTCTCGTTTTCAAGTATGTCCTGGACACAGAGTTATGATAATACATGTTTACAAATACATGGTAACATTATGTGAACAGTGTTATACATTATGTAAATTGGAAGAGGGTCGTGATACAACAGGGTACCATGGCACCCTGGTTGAGAAACACTGCACTAGATACTTCTTTATAAGCTGATGTAGCGAGTGCTTGCTCAGTCTCTGTCACACACTATGTACTACACTGTGGAACATTACCTATATCTATATCTGTTGGTTAACATTTGCTTCTTGAGGTCCCTGAAATGAATTCGTTTGCTATGATTTGAAAGGCAAATGTGGTAGCAAATAGATCAATTTAAGATAATGTTAGGATGTAGCGCAATTAAAGCTGCACAGTGTTAATTAATTTAGTGGACAGGTAAGTAGATTGTTGTGTAAAATATTGTCCGGGACATCATTATTCAGGGCCCAGTGTTTTGTTGGTTGGACAGATATTTCAGTTTATAAGTTGTTCAGCACAAGGGTCCTTGTGGCAATTTCCCTCCTAAAATAATATATATGTTTAGCTCACTGATAGCAGAATGAACAGATAACATTGTGTAAAAGTTATAACGTTATAATGTTTTTGTAAATTAGCTTTTAAAGATGAAGGAAAAGACATGGTATGTATGTAGGCTCTTTATATTTGAGCTGCCAAGGTTGCTATGACAGTCAGCATGCTGCCAGAAGAGAGAGACTTTTCCCTAACCAGTAGGACATTGGTTGGTATGGTTCCCCAGGCCTGCTGGAGGCAAGGCCTGCTGGGACCACCTGGAAATCACACCCAGGAACCTGAGTTACAGCCCATTGAGGAAGCAGAGCTGCCTTTCCACAAGGTGCCACAGTATTCAGAGGGATTTCCTGGAAACTTCTGGGATGGATTTCCTGAACCTCAAGATAAGGACTTCATATTTTGTTTTTTATAGTTATAGTTTGCAATGTTTAGCACTATAAGTTAGCCTGTCTAGTTAGCCTCCTACTGTGGAGTAGGCATTCTTTTTATAGTTTTTGTTTTGCTTTAAATGGACAGTGTCCAATACTGTGTTTTGGATGTGGAAAAATAAACCACAGAAGAGTTTAAGGCCTACATACACTATGTAGACTCTTACTGACCATAGCACGAGGCCGTTCTGCCACAATATATATATATATATATTAGCAGTACTGCCACAGCCACCGCCCTCTCCCTCCCTGTAGCACAGCCACCCCCCCTGTAGCATCAGGGCCTGACCTGAGAGCATCCACAAGGTAAGTATGTATATATATATATATACTGTGTATACTTTGTATACTGTATACACGGGGTATCGGCAACCCCCAGGTCTGCGCCCTTCCATTCTCAGACACATTGATGCCTGCTTCTGAGGTCCTGCGCCGCGCGTCAAGTGCATTTGTTGAGGCCTACACATATATATATATATATACACACACACACACAGTGGTCGACAAATAACCCAAAAATCTACTCGCCGAACAAAAAAATCTACTCACCACCTAGTCCCGCCCCCAGCCCCGCCCCATGTCCCACCCCCAGGCCCGCTTTTTAAATTTTTTTTTAATAAATTCCTAGTAAGAACAACATTCGTTTTTGACATAAGTTTATTTATTGTATTACATTATACTACAATTAGTCCTTGTTACGTGTGTGTGTGTGTAGATGTCGGATTTAGAAAAAAAAGCCATATGTGAATGACTAGTTTCCTGAACCCCATAACTAGTGCCTGGACGTCCCCGCTTCACAATATCTAAATCAGAATCCCATCTGGGATCTTACCTGATCCGCAGTCCCTCAATGTCCAGGTACCCTCATTCCCGCAATGTTATACATTGGAGGTGATGTGTTCCCTACCTGTCTTCTGGGTTGGGGGGGGGGGGGTTCCGATGTCTTGCGTGTGAAGCTCGAGAGTTAGATCTGGAAGAAAGGAGAGAGAGGGAGGGATTGAGAGAGAGATAGAGAGAGAGAGAGAGAGAGAGAGAGAGAGAGAGAGAGAGAGAGAGATCGAGAGAGATCTATTAGGAAAAAGATAGCTGTTATATCTGATCTTATTGAATCATCAGACCTAACATGTATCACAGAGGTTACATGTGCCAACCAAACTGGAAAGCCGTCTATCAAGCCATGAAATTTATGACACATACCAGTCAGGATACAGAAGACAGTAGAGTACTGAAACAGCTCTGGTTCATATACTAAATGATCTCCTGATGGCGAGGTGACTGTTCGATCTTACTACTCCTAGACCTCCCTGCAGCATTTGATACCATGGACCATGGGATCTAAATGGAGCGCCTGAAGGATTTCTATGAACTGGATGGCACAGTTCTCAGCTGGTTCAGATCCTTTCTCACTGGAAGTTCACAGAGAGTATCTTTAGGAGTGTACTCCTCTGCACCAATGCCCCTGTCATGTGGAGTGCCACAGGGTTCTATCCTACCTCCTATGTTGACCACAGTGTACCTCCTGCCACTAGGTGATGTAATCAGAGGGCATGGCCTGAGTTATTACTGCTATGCAGATGACACTCAACTGTACCTGTCCTTTGCACCAGGCACTATGGACCCATTAAGAGTCTTCAATAGCTCCTAGAGTGGATGAGTGCCAGTTGGTTGAGGTTGAATCCTGATAAGGCCCGGGACATAGTACAGCAGGCCGTGCTGAGCTGCGCTGAGCAGATGCACTTACCCCCTGCATCTGTCATCAGCGTGGCTTTAGCAGCTGCTTCCACACATTTCCGCATGCGTGCCAAGGCTGAGAAATTCTGAGGAGACAGGCAAATTTAAAATTTGCTGCTCAGGGGAGCGGAGGAGCGGTCACGTGACCGCTCACATCCAATGGGAGCGAGGGACTAGCCCCGCCCCCAACCATGCATCCGTTGCGCCTCTGCCACGCCCCACCCCCAAAGCGCGCTCACTGCCTCGCCTGCCAGGGCACAAAAAAGCTTCAGTTTGAGCAGGTGAGGCAGAGCAGGAGCGCGGATCAGCGCAGCCTGATGCACCATGCCCAAGGCCTAAGACAGAAGTGCTCATGGTGGATGCTCACCATCGAAAAACAATAAGACTGCAGCTAGGTGAACACACTGGCCTTAAGCGTGGGTGCTCCCAGTTGTTAAACTCTGTCCATGTGCAGAATCTTGCTGTCCTTCACTGTAACTTGACCCTTAAACATCAGGTGTCAGTCGTGACCAAATCTTCATTCTTCCACCTAAAGAACATACCCAGGATTAAGCACTTTACTACGCTTGTCTATGCCTTTGTGTCCTCAGGTCTGAACTACTGCAATGCTCTCTACTTGGGTCTTCTAAAGAAAGAGCTGCGCCACCTGCAGCTGGTGCAGAATGCTGCATCCAGGTTGTTAACTAACCAGACGTGTTCTTGTCACATGACACCTGTTCTCCGTTCTCCGCACTGGCTGCCTGCAAAATGGCAAAGTTATTTCAAGATTGGCTTGTTGACATTCAAAGCACTACATGACACGGGTCACAGCTATCTGAAAGAGCTTCTAGTCCCCTACACCCCCATTCGCTCACTCCGATCTGCAGATGGAGGACTCCTAACAGTTCCCAGAATCTCTTTGACTTCCTTTGTGACCAGAGCTTTTAGCCACATTATGTGGAACAGTCTGCCTTGTACAGTTCAAGAGGCCACCTATGTGGCAATCTACAAAAACAGGCTCAAGACCAACCTGTTTAAGCAGGCATTGAATTAATGAACCACAACCTGTCTGGCATTTAAAACTCACAGTACCATCCCATCTTGTATTGTATCTCTCCTTGTGTTTTGTCTCTTTTATAAACTTAAATGTTTTTTTCTTTTCCCTTTTTGTAACTGTGAAGTGCTTTAAGTCCCATTGGGAGAAAAGAGGTATATAAATAAAGTATATAAATAAATTATTACTACGCAATAGAAGACAAGCAAGCACATTGGGTAGTATTTCAAAGGAAGCTACAACACCATTGGTTGCGGCTTCCTATTGGACAGCAATTTAAGTCCCCTTAAGAAACTGAATCTGAGTTTCTCAAATGCAAAACTGGGGTAAAACGTTGTGCAAAAACTAGCACCATATTTATCATGGAAATCAATACCATGGAAACTAATTTTGTATTTTTTCCCCTTTACTAAATCAGGTGCTATTTTTGACACAGCTTTGAAGCTGGGGGACTTTGATAAGTAAGCCCCCTAGCTCGTATGGGCAATTCTTCAAATTGGCTTTTTATTACAATGCATACAAGAAGTGCAACATGTAATGGCACAAACAACTACTGTGTAACCCAATTCACAGCAATTACAATTGACCGCAGCAATAAACTGGTACACCGAGTAAACACAACACCCTAAACCACATGTTCAACTAGATAGAACAATATGTGGGCATGTTAACATTTCTGTGTGGGAAGTTAGGGGATAAAGGTTGTATTTGATACTGACATGTATGGCAGATGAAATTCCAAGTAGGGAAACAAAAGAAAACTAGTGGAGAAGGGTCTGTACATCTATTTGATAAGAACCTAGCAGGGTCTATGTATTAAGACAATGATGGTGCAATTCCAAAAAATACCACTACCAATGAATGGGATTTTATTCTTTGATACATTTGGTGAATTTTCCCCACAGTTTTGTTTAACATACATCGACCCTTTAGATGTTTCCAGAGGTACTTTAAATGAATAGATATACTTGATAGAGGCTAAAGCAGTAAGGGAATAAAAATGCTTGGGAATGACATAAAGCTATCCTTAATATACAAGAAAAACAAGGATCAAATAAGGTCTGCGGTTTTACAGCAGACAGGAAAATGAGCAGACAAGGTGGGCCAAGTAGTTCTTATCTGCTGTCAATTTCTACGTTCCTAACTCATATATTGTGGCTACTATTTAGTGAAAACTAATGTACATGATACATTCAGTTTGCCTTCCTATGTACACCTACTAATTGCTACACTTACAGATCTACACACTTGCTGAGCTTTTTTTGCAGAGCCTCTTAAAACAATTACTTCTGTCCCACTGACATTTAAAGAGACGGTGCAGGAAAGTCACTTTTAGTAGATGGCAATAGGGTTTGGTCATATTATACATGTTTTATGTTCAAACACTAAATCAGGTAAAAATCCAGAAATAGTACTGAAAATGTTGATAAAACTGCCGAAACACCCTCATATCATTTAATTAAACTGTCCACCAGATGTCACTATTGATGCACTGGAACATGGATTTTAAACAGCAGTCCCCCCCCCCCCCCTCCAGAAGTCTGCATGAGTTTAATTTATACAATGTTAGTATGTTGCCCCCTGAAATAGAGCTGCTATTTAAAAACAAAAAATGTTGTGTTACAAATATGATTTTCTTAATTTCTAGCACCTGAGGCTACCATGGTAACCTTGACTGCACTGGGATTGGGGGAGAGTTCCATTTTGACCTCCCGGACACGTCGTTTTTTAAAGCTTATATCTGATTAACAGAGCATCACAATTAAAAATTAAAAACAGTGTTGGAAAGGGCAAGAAGAGATCTCTTAGATATAGTAAAAAATGTAAAATGCTATCAGCAGACTGCTTTTTTAATGGGTTTATTTACAATTGCAGTTATATCCAATGTTCCCTCGTGATTATATATTCCCTGTCAAAATGGGAGAATGTTACTTAGTTTCATTGGTATCCATTGCTGGGGATACCTTTCATTGCAATTTGCCATGTTAATATATGAGGTATATTAGCACTGATTTGGCTCACAGTTTTGATTAGTTAAGTATTTGACTGTATCCCGTTTGTGTAAGATGTAGAGCTTTTGAGCAGTCCTAATGAATAAATAAGGGGCAAACACACCAACAGTTTTAGAAAACAAGATAAAGAATCACAACAATATTACTGAGTGCCACAGATTACTCACTGAAATACTGCCTTAGGTACAGGAGCCAAATTATATATACACATCTGTTATCCTTCAACCATGCTTGTGTACTATTTTTAATTTTCATCATTTTAATATATATAAATTGCCATTTTTGATTGATCGTTGTTTATTGAATAGCATGTGAATAAGTTATTTAAATGCAGCTTTGTATAGCTTTGTATAGATTTGCTCCCAAACAAGTCTGTTGGTGAATAAGAAATATCCCCCCCCCCTCCAGAATATTCTTTGTAGTGAATAGAATAGGTCCCTAATAGATATGTGAGAGAAAAAAACATGCAAAAATGGCAACATTGGCAGAATTCATAGAGTCACATAATGGTTAGTTTACATCAGTTCACTGTGTACATGGCTTTTCTCAGTCTCATACTTTATCAGGGTGCTGGATCTTCGCAGGCTGGGATATGCTGTAGTGATGGAAAATGAAGGTCGCCTGGAACTTTTATAGTACAAACTGAAGCTTTATTAACAGCCGTGGATAATGCTCTTCACATCAAGACATTCGTTACTATATACACTTTAACTGGTGAACAACCATGTTTGACTCTTTATTTCTTCCCTAGGTAGTAATAATAATAACTTTATTTCATATAGCGCTTTTCTCCCAATAGGACTAAAAGCGCTTCGCAATTACAGTATAGTGCGCAGAAATGCAGCACATAGGAATTTTTAAAGACAAAGTCCCCGCCCAGATGAGCCTACAATCGATGATTTTGGTGCCACAGGGAGAAAAAGTGACTTGCCCAAGGTCTCGAGGAGCTGACACCGGGAATTGAAACGGGTTCCCCCGATTGAAACGCAGTGTCATTTTTGACAGTCAGTGCCTTTACTCACTGAGCTACTCCACCTTATTCGCTCATGCTAGGGAGGTGCTTAGTAGAGATGGGCATTTTTTTATATATGGATCCGCCTCGGATCGGCTGGTACCTTTGGTCTGTGAATTACTCACACTGCTAGAGCTAGGGCCTAGAAAAGCAGTGGTTGTGGGTTCTAGTCTTGTTGGGCCAGACACCTTTCCAGTTCTTAGGTTGGTGCCTTAGCCTTATCAACTCTATATAGTTGGTATGGAAATCCTTTTAAAAAGTGTGAGACGGGACTCTTTTAAATATACTTTGTACACCCATTAGCCTATCTCCCAGCCGGGTACCTCAGATGCACTTTTTTGCAGCACAGGCATGTCTCCCTAATTTATTGGAAAGACGTTTGAGGGGATATATATACAACTGGAGGCACGATTAAATCTGAATGTTTCTCTCTCATATTAATTTGAGTGTGGATTTTAAACTTGAGTCAGATCCGGAAGAAAGCAGAATAGGTTATTTCGGTGTAGGTATAGGGCAGTTAAGATAAAAACGAGAGACAGAGAGAGAGGCAGAGAGAGAGAGGCAGAGAGAGAGAGGCAGAGAGAGAGAGGCAGAGAGAGGCGCAGAGAGAGGCGCAGAGAGAGGCGCAGAGAGAGGCGCAGAGAGAGAGGGGGGGGGGGGGGGGGGGGGGGGGGGGGGCGGCCATGATCTCTCTGGTTTACCAGGCTTCAAGGAGAATGCAGTCTCTCCACCGGGGTTTTGACTCCGCCCCCGTGTCCTCCCACACACGGCACGAGTGCAGATTGACTGCACCCGGCCACCGTACGCCTCCAGCCTCTGTAGGACAGATTTTACTTCCGCCCATGCTACTCGCTTCCCCCACATCCGCGCTCGCTTCTCCCGCGGCCAAAACTTTTTACCGCCGCCCACGCGCTCGCCGACACACACGACAGCCGCGCTGGTTGTGAGCGGGCCGCAAAAATATCCATTGCGGGCCGCATGCGGCCCGCGGGCCGCATGTTTGACATGCCTGCTGTACGGACTCAGGCTTCATGATCCCAGTGGATTTGCCTGATAACAGCGTGGACTCAAAACTCTGCATCACACACTTTACAAGCCTGCCAAGAAGCAAGTCTCCAGAACCTACAAGAACACAGGTTCATGATCCTACATGGATCTGCCTGGGAACAGCTGGAACACTTCCTCTGTGTCTAAAGTAAGGAAATGTAATGTTTATGTTGTGCTGCACTGCGTATCTAAGTGCACTGGTAAGTTGTTTTTATCAGTCCCAGAAATAAAGTCCTTTATTTTGTAGAAAAACTACTGTGTGGACTCCTCACTGACCGCACCTACAAGGCAAATTCGTCACATATTGTTTTAGAACTTGAATGCGTGCGCCTCTTGAGATCAGCAGAAGAAACACGTGTAAAGGACACCGGAATAAAGAGACACAAATACGGGCAGAAAAACAAGGATCACTGTGCTGGATATAACAACAAATACTGCAAACAAAGTCACGGACATCCTCCCAAGGAAGGAAGGGGCGTGTTCTCTAGCAAGTGCGCCTGCTGCTAAAGTCTGAGTAGGGAGATGGATACAGAAGGTGGTGACCTATGAGAGGTACTGATACTTGGAGTGAAGCCTGCCCCATCGTGTATGTAAAGAGAGGGAGGTGGCTACAGATGGTGACGTACAAAAGGTACTGATTCTGGGATTAAAGTCTGGCTCAGTGCATATGACAGGTCCTGGATATTCAAGAGAATCTGAAAGAGAAGATTTCAGGTTTGACTGACCTGGTCAGTGAAGGAAATAAGAACCTTTATCAAGTAGAAAAGATGAAGAAACAAATGGAACAAGAAAGGTCAGAGCTACAGCTCTGGACAAAATGTTGGGTGCTTTAGAGCATGAAAAGAGCAAATCCCATGTCTTCAAATAGAACTTTCTCAGATCAGAGCTGACTCTGAAAGAAAGAAGAGAAGCGTTCTGACACCAGATATACTACAGAGCTTATATGTATGACGACAAATACAGCAAGAAACCTATTTGCCTAAACACTCCGCAACTGTCGTCATACAGGCTGCCTATAATGGAATCAAAGCTCATCAGCTTTATCGCCAGTTTAAAGCAGCTCGCATGGTTTAGTCAGTTTGGAGAATGCAAATGCAAAGAAAGAAGTATGAACACTTGAGGCAATGTGTGATTGTACTTTAGTCCAATGTTAGAAGGTATCTGCAACAAAGACAGTACAGGGACGTGAAGAAAGCTACTTGTGTGATTCAATCCCAATAAAGATCCTACGTCGATGCCGTTGCAGTGCTCCAATCTGCTTTCCACAAAATACAGAATATAAGAATCAAGTTACAACTGAAAAGTGTAATACAAATCCTGTTCTGCTGCCACACCCAGCACTGTCCGAGACAGATTTCTTGACATGCAGCCTGATTTTAAAGCAGTCCATGTTTCAAGTAGCCCATTTTAAGTAGCTTGCAAAGTGGAGTTTAAAAGGGAGGACCATTGGATTACTGGACTCATCTCTTACCCTAACAGATATTATCGTCTTCTTCTCAGTTACCGCTCAGGTAAAACCTCATATTTGAATCCTGTCTCCAATCACCCCTTGATTTGTCTCTTAATTAAATTCAGCTTGTAACACTTACTGTCGGCAGGACAACAGCCCGTTTAGAAATACCATTTGTTTTAAGGTGCCTCACGTGCTAATTAAGCTGGCTGGGATGAACTTAATTCAGTCAAGTGACTTTTTAGAGCCATATAACTAAAAGCACAGCAGCCTATGCTGTCATGCAGCCTGATTTTAAAGCAGCCCATATTTCAAGTAGCCCATTTTAAGGCTGGGGCCATAGAGGGGGTAGCAGGGCTGAGGCGCGCTGACGCTGAGGCTCGCCTGCTGAAATCTGCGCGATTTCATGCCCATGCAGGCGAGCCAGCGGGCGCGATCGGGAGGCGGGGGGAGACTGAGGGAGGTGGGGCAGTGATGTCGCTGGGCCAATCGCCTGTGACGCACTGATGTCAACGTCACGGCGCCGACATCACGGCGCCGTGACGTTGACGCTGCTCCGCGCTGATTGGATGTTTTCAGCCGACAGCGCTCTAAAAAACAGTTTGGCTGTCGGCTGAAAAATCCAGCGCCTCAGCACGCCTGCGGACGCTTGCGTGAGCCCCCTCTAAAGACATCCTCATGGAGGATACAGGGGCTCAGCGCGGAGCGTCCGCACAGCTCAGCACGGACGTGCCTTCTATGGATTCAGCCTTAGTAGCTTGCAAAGTGAGGTTTAAAAGGGAGTTCAAAAGGAGTGAAAAAGTGGACAACACCTACTGGCCCTGATTTCTGCATTTGAACTACGCTGGAAAGGAGGATATTATTTATCCCAGAATGCACATCTAAGCACTTAACTATTGCTGTGATGCCACCTTTACTATTTGTAATTGCTATGACCTCACTTCTCAAATTACACACTTCTTTCTACCAGCCTCATTATGTCTCTAACTCTATTCATATATCTCCATCTCTCCTTCCTTCACCACTTCTCAGTTCACATAAACTCCTTTCTTATCTATGCCCTCGACACCACACAGCTATACCTCCTGCCCTAAAACACACCCCATACAAATCCTCCTCACACTTTCTCCTTCTTTACATGTTTCTCCTCGCTTCTGGAGATATATCTCCCAATCCAGGCCCGTCTTATTTCTACACGCTCTCATCCTCGCCTCCCACATGTAACTTCTAGACCTTCTGGTGCCAACCCCTCTAACCTCATACCCATCCCCTGTCACCCTCCCTCCTCTCTCCCTTTCTCCTGTGCCCTTTGCAATGTTCGCTCCCTCTCTAACAAGTTCCTCTCTGTGCATGACTTCTTTTTCTCTCACTCTCTGCTCCTCTTTGTTATAACTGAGACTTGTCTCACTCAGTCTGACTCTGCTCTGGAAGCTGCCCTCTCTTATGGTGGCGTTTCTTTCTCCCACACTTCGCGCCCTGATGGCAGGGGTGGAGGTGTTGGGCTCCTGCTCTCCTCTCTCTGTCACGGGGCAGACTCCTGGAGCGGGTAGGACCTCAGTGGCTGGAACAGTGGGGAGCAGGCAAGAAGAGTTGGGGTCACGGGCTGAGGTCAGTGGCAGGTGGCTAGCAGGAACGTCGGGGTCACAGGCAGAGGTCGAAGGCAGGCAGCAAGCTGGAACATCAGGGTCACAAACAGGGTTCGGCAACAGGAGGGCAGGAGAAGAACAGGGTAGCAGGAACTGAGACTATGGAGCAGGGATTTAGACAAGGGAACAGGGACTGAGAGCAGGGAACAAACAGGGACAAGCCAGATTACCAGCAAGGGCCTTTAATAAAAGGTACAGGACTCCAAACACAGAACAGGTACAGGAACAAGAACAGAAGCTCGGGCAGAAGCATGGGCATAAGGACTGACACAAAACAAAGGCAATGGAGGAACAGGAAACAGGAACTATTAGGACAGAGAACAGGAGCAACAAGGAGACAGATAGACAGACCGAGGAACCCCAGAGCACACAGAAAACAGCTGCACACCCGGTGGACAGAGAAAGGAACTGGGAGAGAGGGAGAACTAGGAAAATATATGGCAGGGCAATTTCCTGACATTACACCCCCTTCCCCAGGGAGGTTCTCTGGATGACCTTTCCGGATCAGCAGGATGTCCTCCATGGAAAGCCAACTCGAGGTGGCCCTCCTCCGGTGGTCTACCGATGGGCAAGGCATTCAACCCTACAGTGACGGCACAGGAACCAGCAGCAGGTTCAGTGAAGACATTGAGTTAACCCCCCCTGGTCTCTTTTTGTGACTGCTGTTTCATAGTATCACATAATGGGAATTTAAGACCAGCTATTTGAGTTTTCAGCTCTTGAAGCTGTCCTTCTGCATTTCTTTTCCCACTTAATGCAGTTGCCAGTTCAGCTTCTTTGGAATTGAATCGCGATTCAACATCTCCCAGCTGAATCAAAGTAATTCTTAACTCTGTCTCCTTTTCTTTATTTCTGACCTGCAGCTGCCGGTACTCCTCCTGGACCTTGTCCAGATCCAGCTGCAGCCCGGCCTTCTCAAGGGCTTTGTGGTCCAGCAATTTGCAGGCATCTGCCATTTTACCTCATAGCGCAGTGTCAGGCCGGCCACATGACAGACACCTCTTCTCTCCTCCTTTTTGGCGAGCTGTATTTTGAGCTCAGCCATCTGCGACTGCAGTGCTGTGAGTTGCTGTGATGTGTGTTCAGCTGCCAGCTTTAGCTCTTCCACTTCCAGGGTTTGCTGCAAGTTCCACTCCTCAGCGAGAGACCCCTGTTTGAGTTCATCCTGCAATTCTCCTCTCAAGGCCTTCATCTCTTCACTGTGTTCACTCTGAGCTTGCTTCCGCACATTATTCATTACATTTTGGATCTCTGCCAATTCCTTCACTAGGGTCCCAGCAGCTTGCCTTTTCCAGGTTTCTTTCTCCTTGGTGTACTGACTGTTGGGGATGGAGCAATTTCTCTGCTCCTCTAACTCTTGCTTCAGTTTCTGAACTACCTCGTGCTCCCTCTCATACACGGTTACCTGGCCTCTAAGCTCCTCCTCCAGCAAGGCTCTGGACTCTTTGACAAAGCACTGTAAGTGCGCGAAACATGTTAGAGGAACACTTTGTCCTCACCTGTATGTTCATGTGTGCCACATTCATGGATTAAAAACCTTCTCTATGGCATATTATCGTTTGGTCCCCGCTTTTTGTTCCTGTGCTTTCCTGGTTCCTTGCGTCCATCCGGATCAACAAGGAACTCTTTATCTACAATTTCTGCCACAGGAGATGCACGCTACATAGAGCTGGCAGATGGTTACATATTGTGAGTTCATTATCAAGATATTTTCATTATTGTGGCATGTCCTTGGATGAAAGGATTATATGATTACTGACTGCAATTAGTTGTCCACTTGTACAATAGGGGTACAGAAGCTACTGCTACCACCATCAAGTTTATTGGATGACCAGTATATACTCACTTACTGATTGTGACCACATAGCTCTTTTTCTCTTTTAAGATTATTTGAATTGCATTGACTTTGTTTGGGTGCTGTGGTTTGAGCACTAGTGGAAACTCAGTGGTCTCTTTCTCAATCTTGAATACAAGAAAACTTGCAGTTAGATCTGAAACCTTAGAATTAGGCATAGGAATATCACAGATTGCGAGAAACTAAGACAGAGAAAGTTGCAGGACCATGTGAAACTTTTAGAATCAAACATAGGAATATCTCAGATTGAGGGGAATCAGAACCTGCAGCAAAAAAATAATTTGAGCACTTTTGTCTTTTGGAAATGGACACCTGTAAAAACAGCAGTGGTATACCCAAGCAAGCAAGAAATCAAGATAACATAAGTCTGATATAGAAGTGTGAGTCTGAAAATCTGCAGTGGCCCACCCAAAAAGGGATAAGCCTTGTCCAGGGAATGAAAGTCAGAGTCTGAAATGGCGATAACAGGTACTGCAGGGAAGGCTTTTTTTGTTTTTTAAAGGGAATTCTTCTCAGGGAGAAAATGGCACAAAAAAACCCTGCAGAACCCTTTGCGGCAACAAAAACCTTTAGGATCCCAACTGGAATTTCGAAAACTAAAGTACTTATCTTCCTCCAAGCGGATGGGGTCTGCTGAAGCAGGCAGGAAAAGGATCTGTTCCAGCGAGGTCCAGAAGAGGCCTTTGTTTTCTGTCATAGGGGAGACTCCTGGAGTAGGTAGGACCTCTGTGTCCGGAACAGCGGGGAGCAGGCAAGGAGAGTTGGGGTCACAGGCTGAGGTCGGTGGCAGGTGGCTAGCAGGAACGTTGGGGTCACACACAGAGGTTGGAATCAGGCAGCAAACAGGAACGTTGGGGTCACATGCAGAGATCGAAGGCAGGCAGCAAACAAGCAGCAAGCAGGTCACAAGTATGGTTCGGCAATAGGAGGGCAGGAGCAGAACAGGGGAGCAGGGACTGAGACTATGAAGCAGGGACTGAGAACAGGGAACAAACAGGGACAAGCCAGATTACCAGCAAGGGCCTTTAATAAAGATAGAGGACTCCAAACACAGAACAGGTACAGGAACAAGAACAGAAGCTGCGGCAGAAGCACGGGCATAAGGACTGATACAAAACAAAGGCAAGGAAGTAACAGGAGACAGGAACTATAAGGACAGGAACAGGAGCAACAAGGAGGCAGACCAGAGCACACAGAAAACAGCAGCACACCCGGTGGACAGAGAAAGGAACTGGGAGAGAGGGAGAACAAGGAAAATATATGTCAGGGCAATTTCCTGACACTCTGCTGTTACCGTACCATTCCTATTCCTCCCTCTCTTGCTTTTCCCTCCTTTGAGGCTCACACTGTCCAGATATTCTCTCCCTGTCCACGTGGTGGTAATCTATCGCCCACCTACCTCTACTCGTCCCCCTTCTGCCTTTCTATCTCACTTTGAGTCCTGGCTCTCTTTCTTTCTGTCCTCAGACTCCCCTGTTCTTCTCCTTGGGGACTTCAACTACCACATTAATGACCACTCTCTTCCTTGGGCTTCCCGCTTTCTCTCTCTAACCTCTTCATTTGGCCTTCAACAGTGGACTGCAGCCAGCACCCACAAGGATGGCCACTACCTAGACCTGGCTTTCATTAAAAACATCTCTCTCTCTGATTTTTCCATTTCCCCCTTTCTTCTCTCTGACCATCACCTCATCTCATTTTCTCTCTCTTCTCCCCTTCTCCATCACCATCTACCCCTCATTTCTGCAGGGACCTGCGCTCTATTAACCTACCAGCTTTTGAGTCCACTTTACCCTCCTCCCTCTCCTCTCTCAGCCCTGCTCCAGCTTTTGAGTCCACTTTACCCTCCTCCCTCTCCTCTCTCAGCCCTGCTCCAGATCCTGACAACCTGGTCAGGAACTACAACTCTGCCCTGTCCTCCTCTCTTGATCTACATGCCCCGCTTTCTCTCAGCTGTTCTCACCCTTCTAACCCCAGACCCTGGCTAAATTCCCACATGCGCGTGCTGCACTCCTGCACTCATTCCTCTGAACGCCTCTGTAGGAAATCTCACACTCTCGCAGACTTCCTTCACTACAAATTTATGCTATCCTATTTCAATTCTGCCCTCAGGCTAAACAAACCTACTTTTCTTCACTAATCACAAGACTAACCCACGACGACTCTTCTTTGTTTTTGACTCCCTATTCAGACTACCCTCAGCTGCCTCTTCTTCTTCCTCCATCTCACCTCAGGACTTTGCTGACTATTTTAAGGAAAAGGTGGAATCCATACGTCAGAACATCCCCTCTGTCTGCTCTTTCCACCCTTCACCACTTCCTAACTCTCCTCCTACCTTCCTTGACTCTTTTTCCGCTATCACAGAGGAGGAGGTGTCACTGTTGATCTCCTCTTCTCCCTCTACCACTTGCCCTCCTGACCCCGTTCCCTCCCATCTCCTAAAACCTCTTGCTCCTACTATAATCCCTACGCTCACACAGATTTTTAAGACCTCCCTCTTCTCGGATAACTTTCCCTCTTCCTTCAAACATGCAACAGTCATACCATTACTCAAAAACCGCAAGCTTGACCCTACCTGTCTTTCTATCGACCTGTCTCCCTCCTGCCTTTTGCCTCTAAACTCCTTGAACATCTTGTAGTCTCTCGTCTGTTCCATTTTCTCACCACCTATTCTCTCTTAGACCCTCTACAATCTGGCTTCTGCTCTGCTCACTCCACTGAAACATCCCTCACTAAAATAACTAATGACCTCCATGCTGCCAAACACAGAGGTCATTACTCTTTGCTCATATTACTCGATCTCTCTGCAGAATTTGATACCGTGGACCACCCTCTTCTCCTTCACATTCTCCATACTCTTGGTATTCATAACAACGCTCTATTCTGGATCTCCTCTTACCTCTCCCATTGTACTTTCAGTGTCTCTACTGCTAACACCTCCTCCTCCTCTATCGATCTCTCTGTGGGGGTACCCAGGGCTCTGTCCTGGGACCTTTCCTGTTTTCTCTGTACACATTCTCTCTAGGTGACTTAGGGCTCTATGCAGTAAGCGCCGAAAAAGTGCAATCGCCAAGGGTACCTTATCGGCATGATTCTGGCGATTTTCCCTCTCCGTATTCAATAAGTGCCGAATCCCTTCCGAATCAAGCCGAAAACATTTGCTCCCACTCTGCCGATGATTTGCCGATCACACACAGGTATATCGGCGTGCATGGCGAGGTGGTGTTAGGTTCCCCAATGAAACTTCTTGCTGAATCTGCCGAAGCAAGCATGTTTTGGATTGAATGGCCCATTTAAAGGCAGCGTGTATTTTTATTCATTCTCTGTGTTGTTGGGAGTGAGAGAGAGAGAGAGAGAGAGAGAGAGAGAGAGAGAGACACACAGAGCTGGCCGATTTACATATTTCATGTTGACTGAGACAGTTGTGGTGTATTGTGAGAGGTTTGTCCTGTGTTGTTTTGTTTACATCTTTGTCTTGTTTTCACTTTGTAAGTGTTCAGTGCGATTGTCTTTAAATTTATTTTCTGTTCTTTGTGAGTGCTAGAGGTATGGCCGCATGGCGTGGGAAGAGTGATGCTGGTGTGAGTGGTACTAGTAGTCGTGTGAGTACGCGTCTGAGTGAACGTAGGATTCAGGGGAGTGCTGTTGCTGCGAGTGCGAATGGTGTTGCTGGGAGTGCGAGTGGTGTTGCTGTGAGTGCGAGTGCTGCTGGTGGCTCTGTTGCTGGTGCTGCTGGGGTGTCTGGTGGTGGGGTGGTTGCTGGTGGCCCGCTTTTGGAGTCTCTTCCATTGGAAGAAGGAGAGTCAAGTCAGCAGCAGCCAAGCTCTGGGCCTGCACGTATTCGGAAGAAACGTCTGGAGCGGCCACGTAATCCTCGGTTCAATGAAGAGGAAAACACAGTTCTTGTCACAGGGATTCTGGAGCACTATGACTGTCAGTATGGGCATTTACTAGATAAGTCTATCTTTGCATAGATTCTTCAAAGACATGTTATCCTAGGTCATGTGAGATGTCTTAATATCAAAATATTATTATCTAATATCTAACAATTAAACTTAATTGTTACAATTCCTTCATGCTTTAGAACGACCATAACAATCAGTCTAAAAATGTTGCCAAAGTTCATACAATATTCATGCAAGCTTCCTTACATTTGTATGTTTACACGTAAATGCTCATGTGGTACACATATTACACCTAAACCAGCATGTTTGGTATCTCTTGGAACAGGTAGCAGTTTAGGAAACTGATCGTTTTTATAATAATAATTAATGTCATATATTTTGTATGTATTTCAAGGGCGGAAAAGTTCAGCATCAAAAAAAGAAATGTGGGATCAAATAACCTTGGCTGTGTCTGCGTGTGGGAATCATGTCAGGGACCGGGCGAATTGTCGGAAGAGATTCGATAATATCAGGGCAAACTTAAAGAAAAAAATACAAGCACAACGGATGCATGCTTCTGGCACTGGAGGTGGGCCGCCAGCACAATCTCTAATATTAACACCATTGGAGGAGCAGATGCGGGAAAAATTTCTTCCTGTCGTCGTGGAGGGTTTGCCCAGGGACAGAGATATCGGAATTTATTCTGCTCCATTTCCACCAGGTGACAAATGTTACTGTACTAGGCGTGTCGTAGGTTACAGTTCTTATCTATATTTCCGCTGCAACTTATACTTTCTTCCCAATATAAGCATACCTACATATATATTTGTATATATGTCTCTCTCTCTATATCTATATATCTATCTATCTATATATATTTATATCTAGTTGTCCTACAAAAAGTAACAATTAATATATATGGTGGCAAAGGTGGCACTGAGTGCTCATTTGCATGTCATTTCCCAGAATACCTTGCTGCAGTGGAAGCGCTGTATGCTGGGCGATGATGGGGAAAGGAACAATGTGACAAAAAAGAGAAGGCTGGGGCGCTCCCTATTTATTCAGGCTTTTGATAATGCCTGTGTGGTAATGTGTAACCAAAGAAAGGGTAGTGTATACTTGCCCTTGTTGTTTTCTGCAGCTGGACCAGTAGAGAAGATAAAGCCCGGAATCTTCTTGTAGTTGCAGTGGAGATGGAGGGTTGGTCAGCGCATGGAATTTTGCTCAGAAATTGAGATAAAATGATATGGAACACAGAATTAGTGTTTTAGCCAAACAGAACAATGGAGAGTTAAAAGTTTTTCTTTAAAATGTTGTAAAATAAACAGATAAAATTCTTTAAGAAATAAATAGAATTGTGTGGTTATTGAGCTATATGTGTGCAGATCGAAAATGCCAATGCCAACTTAAGTAAATACAAGATTGGAACTATACAGCATGTGAAATAAAAATAAAAATGAAATAAAAATAGGTGGTATATGTGGGTGACTAGCGGGCTTCTATATGCTTGGATAGCCTGCTGTTATTCAGGGGTTAAAGGGGTAATGATGCTGGTTTGCAATGTATGATGTGCAGTCTTTCCCTCACGGAGTGCTGCCAGAAGCGGTGGATAGCTTTCTCACCCTCCCAATGGAGGCAGTATGTGAGTTGCTTCTCTCCCGGGTGCCCAAATTGGAAGAAATGGGCCGAACTCGGTGAGTAAGCAAATAAGATTTATTAAGTGCAAGAAACAGCAGTGAGGAACCTGACGAAGCATCACTGCGAAACGCGTAGTTCCCTGCCGGAGCCCATTGACTGAAGGACCCAGCCAGCCTGCTGACATCCGGGAAGATCTCCTCTTCCGGTCCCGCCGTCGGACGCGATCACGGGAGCCACACTGGTGAGAGGTATAGTACCGGATGGATCGGGCTGATGCTGGGCTGTGTTAAAGCTGTATCGTGAGTGTTATTTTGTGATTTTGCTGTTTCCCGTGCGCTGACCAACCCTCCATCTCCGATGATGGGGAAAGACAGGGTTGCAGACTTGTCTAAGACATGCAAATGAGCATCCCGTAATATTTACAGTTGCTATATATATATATATATATATATATATACATAAATTAGTGATAATCTATGTTACACCTATAAACAGGCCATTACTGTCTCATCAAGTCTTGCATGGAAGATAGTGCATTCAAAGGCAAACATTCATAATTTGCACAAACACATTTCGTTATGTTTAATTAAAGCTCTTTTTTTGCTTCATGTAGTATACTGAGAGCATAAATAGGAACATGTACCATATAGTATTTAATTGTGTTCATATGTAGCTCACTTCAGATTTGTCTTTCGCTCATGTACCAGTGTGTGAAACCAGCTGCAATTAATATGTAATCACAGCATAGAGGAGAACACAGGGGTGGGGTTGGGCACCGAGCCAGATCACAGGGTCATGTTACGGTCAAGTCTTGTGGGACGCCTTACAGGTTGTAGAAACAAAAGGTCAGGGTGCTGTCACGTCTTGGGGGAGGGACTACAGTTGTTAGAAGCTGACAAGGTGAACAGAAGTTCATCACATTCATTTGAAATGGTAATTCTATGAAGACTTTCACCCACCAGGCCACTATACTGTATATGAAAACGTACGTTAGTCATTCGTTCACTCATATCTTCTTTTAACCTTATAGAAACACCACATTATCACACCAGTAGCATCTGTGAGCGACACACTGCACGTGTTGATGAGTGTCAGCCACATTGAGCGCTACACCTGCTTCTCTTAAATGTTCACACAGATCACTAAAAACATTCATTCACATTTCCACAATTAGGTACTGAATTATAAGCAGAGTCAACTTTGCTGTCATGGTAGTGATGTACATTATTATTGTTAGATTACTACACAACATATGCAGTGTACAACAGAACACTTAATTTTACAACGCATTCCTGCATGAACATTGTATGTTGTATGGTTTTTACAATAAATGTGCCAATTAGGTTCACATGTACATTGATGTTAAGATGGATAATGTACAGCTTGGCAGAAACATATTGTCATTTCCTTATGTGATGCTGATATTTAGCCATAAATACTCCCACTACACAAACTTTATGTTAATTATGTACACATGTCAATAAAATTCTTATGTTATTCTTCTATATAGTTGCTCCTGAAGCTCATGTGTCACCTGACACTGAACATGTCTCATCACCTGGCTCATCCAGCTCATCATCAAGCATGGAAGGTGAGTGTATGAGGTGCAGGACATCTAATGTGTACATTTCTAGATGTTAATTTGCCATGCTAAATAAATGCCTTTCACATGTCATTAACTTCACATCAGTTATTGTCACAGAAGATGTAGTTTTTCATGACAACATGTATTGTGTGTGTTGTAAACTATTAGCTAGGAGTTGTGAGGTTACAACAACCTTTCATTCATTCTTCTTTCACACTGAGTCGAAACATAATTGTTACTTCAAGCATAAACTTTTAATTTGACACAAATGAAAAATTATGGAAACATGTTATGTGTTACACTGTGAGAACAACTCTCATTATATTGATAAACAAGTGAAAGTTCCATCACAGTTCATAATGTCTTTATTTGTAGAAGCAGATGTTGCCACTCAAGGACAAATTCACTCAAGTGACCATGAAGATGTTCCCACTCGTGGATTAACCCAGCATTCAAATCCTGCTGCTCGTGACACCTACTCAGCTATTGCAGCTTCTGAAGAAAGAATCTTGGGTGAAGAAAATCGTCGCCATTCAGAAATGATGTCAGTGCTTGAAAGGATGATATCACTGCAGGAAAGGACAATATCACAAATGTCACAAATTGAAAGAGTCATCATCCAAGTTCCTAAAGAAATACAAAATGTAAACAAGACATTACAAACAATAGTTGTGAATCTAAGCCAAGCAAATCAGTTGTGAATTACTGCAAGAGAACAACAATCCACTTTACCCCATCTGAGGATGGATCTTTACATGCTGCTACCTTTTCTCCAGAGTCATCAGTTCTTCATTCCCCAGTTGTGGATGATACCGGTACAGTAGGTGCAAGTTCTGTGAAGGTCCCTCTCAACATCCAACCGCTTACATCTGTTCAAAATCTGGAACCGACACCTACAAATGAGACACGAAAAAGAAAGTTAGGGCAACAATTACTACTAACCAGCTTTTGGAAAAAGATTAAAAAACCAAAACAAGAAACTGCTCCAACCTCAGTCGTGCAATGTTTAGCAACTGGTTCACAACTGCCACAGCCCACACCCAGTGCCCCTGAAGTGCAACAGCCCACACCCAGTGCCACTGAAGTGCCACAGCCCACACCCAGTGCCCCTGAAGTGCCACAGCCCACACCCAGTGCCACTGAAGTGCCACAGCCCACACCCAGTGCGACTGAAGTGCCGCAGCCCACACCCAGTGCCACTGAAGTGCCACAGCCCACACCCAGTGCCACTGAAGTGCCACAGCCCACACCCAGTGCCCCTGAAGTGCCACAGCCCACACCCAGTGCCACTCAAGTGCCACAGGCCACACCCAGTGCCCCTGAAGTGCCACAGCCCACACCCAGTGCACCTGAAGTGCAACAGCCCACACCCAGTGCCACAGAACTGGCACAGGTCAGTACAAGTCGTACAGTTAAGGCCAAAGTACTTAGCAAAGGGAAAAGGCAAACACAACAGCCAACAAGCAGGCCTGTGACTCGCTCTCAAAAGGATACAAAAATAAATAATCACATTCACTAAATGTGTTGGTGTCCTGGTGGTGTTTACTGCACACTATTTCATGCATAGTGTATGTATGATCATGTACAGATGCTTGCTAACATTCAAGTATGTCCTTGTACACATGAATGTTTAGAAATGTTCACTGACTGAATTAAGGCATATTTAATAACATATGAATATGTATTAATCATCAGTTGATTAATGGTACAACATTACACACTTGCCATGTTTATAAAAGCTGACATTCACTTAGCTCTTGTTCAAGATGAGATGTATGTGGGTTAGTTTGGTAATGTATATAGTCATTGCATGCTAATATTATTGACATACAACTTTAAGTAATTATCCATATAACAGCATACATTTTGATGTTGTGTTTTCTGGTGTCTTAACTCTGGAACACATTACTTACCTTAATCTTCTTTCATAGTTCATAATATTGGCATGTGATCATGTATGATTTTTGGTTACAATAACAGATCTGTTAGTGTGTATGAATATATCTGTAGTCTCTCTGTATCTCTATGGATATATGTATACACACACACAAAACACACACACACCACACAACAGTGTGTGTGAGTGTGTATGTTGTATATATATATATATATATTAATGATAAATATATATATATATATTATAATATATATATATATATATATATATAATATATATAATATATATATATAGATATATATATGATATATGAAAAAGAAAAGAAAAAACAGGCGCACACCTAGTGCATTAAAGTATAACAATGTAGTTTATAGAACAATAAAAACAGTCAAATGCCCACTCACAAAAGTGCACGGTAAATAAGCAGGTATGAGATAGGCTCTCATAAGCCAATACTGCTGTCCGACTCAGCAATGGTGTCCTTCTCCTGTGTGCTCTCCGCGTGGTTTCCTGCAACCGGAAGTGACATCCACCCGGTCGGGTGCCCCGCACAGGAAATCCCTCCGGGAACCAGCATCTTCAGCTCCCTGCTTCTGGTCGCTGCACCACCAGGGGAAGAAGGAATACAAACTTTTGCTTTGCCTCTCACAGCCTGCAATAGTTCTCAAACCGCAGTGATAGTCTCCGTGGGAAAGTGACTCCTCTGTCTTAGCCACGCCCTATGCGTTTCGTCATCTATGATGACTTCATCAGGCCTTTTACCTGGATGCGTTATTTTGAAACAGGACTCTGTGTTTTTTAAGGTTTTTTACGGTTTCAATCCATTGGTTTTTATTCATTTAATTTTTAAACATTTTTTATATTTTTTATTATTCAAGTATTAGTACATTGCTTACAATCGTTAAATCTTTAGAATACATAGGTTTTTTATTCATATACCTATCTTTGCCACCCCATTGGTTGTATTTCACAGTTAGGTGTACCTAATCACAGTTTGTTAGGTTACAATAGAGGCGCTACTTCGTTTTTTTGTTCTGTTTTGAGATATATATATATATATATATATATATATATATATATATATATATATATATATATCTGCCACTGTTGTCAGCAAACAGGCCTTGTGTTAATGAGATATAAATGTTAGGACACTTGCTAAAATTATGGGATGATTCAGCCCATAATTCACTCACCTGTATTTAACTTTGAATATGATTACACCAAGGCCTAATTACACACATGAATGGCTTTAGTTTAGTACTCTATATATAATATATATATATAATCAGAATTAACAGTACAGGCCTTCATGGCTCAAAAGAGGCCTTGTTTGCCATTAACTACTACTTATACACAGCTGACTCAAATAGGCCCTCAAACATAATCACCCAGTAATGTTATAAACTGTAATGAAGTGTTAATAGAATTACAACAAGGCCTGTTAGCACACACGGCCTTCAATGTACAGATAGAGATAGAGATATATATATATATATATATATATATATATATATATATATATATATATATATACAGGCATACCCCGGTTTAAGGACACTCACTTTAAGTACACTCGCGAGTAAGTACATCTCGCTCAATAGGCAAACGGCAGCTCGCGCACGCGCCTGTCAGCACGTCCTGAACAGCAATACTGGCTCCCTACCTGTAACGAAGCTGTGCGCAAGCGGGGACACTATAGAGCCTGTTACAAATGTGTTATTTACATCAGTTATGCACGTATATGAGGCTTGCAGTACAGTACAAGCATCGATAAGTGGGGAAAAGGTAGTGCTTCACTTTAAGTACATTTTCGCTTTACATACATGCTCCGGTCCCATTGCGTACGTTAATGCGGGGTATGCCTGTATATATATATATATATACACAAAGGCAGATGTCACTCGCAATAAAGGTAGAAAGCCGGTGCTTGTCCCATATAATATTGAATAAAAATGGAGATTCCTTACCAGGCAGACCAGGAGTCCAAGACCACACAGCAAGAACCGAGACAGCACTCAGATTGATATCAAATATAGATGTATTGAAAAAAGGCACATACAACCGACGTTTCGGTACTGAAACAGGACCTTTCTCAAGGGAGTGCTCCCTATATATATATCTATATATATATCTCTATATATATATCTACATATCTATATACATATATATATCTACACACAATATATAGTTAATTATATATAGATAAATATAAATATATATATCTAATTATATATATATATATATATCTATATCTATGTATATATCAAGAGAGACTAACAGAGAGAGTCAAAGAGAGAGAGAAACAGAGAGAGAAAGAGAGAGAAAGAGAGATAAACAGACAGAGAGAAAAACAGAAAAAGAGACAAACATACAGATGTGTGTGTATGGTTACATCTAGCTAAGTGTAACTAGAAATCTGTTCAGCATAGCACTGTAGATGATTTCACACACATTGTTATTGTAATTCAAAGAGTCTACTTGTTTTGCACATGTTGATTGCCTAAGCCGAAAGTAAAGTTTCGATTCCTGTGAAAAGAGTATCTTACCCAAAGAATTTCAGGCAATTATTGCAACAAATTTCTTGTGGGAGAAAACCTAGGCGTATAACTGCTATGTTGTATTATAACCTTGGAAGAAACCGCGAAGATAACATGTAACTATTCACACATTCAGCAGACATCCGTATGCGTTCAACTTCACACAACGTACACTTGAAGTGAGAAGAAATGGAAGAAGCTTCCACATTGCACAGCCATCCACATAAATCATACAAATTTATGATTTATGAAGCAATCGAATCAACGCCAGAGAAAAGTGCAAACGTGGCCAAAATCTATGACTTGATCCAAAAGAAATATCCATACTACCAACAACCTGACATACAACGAAATTTTAAAACTTCTGTACGATTCACTTTATCCGCAAATGAATGTTTTGAGCGTGTCCATGATCGGCTAGATCAACGATATGGATGCTGGCATGTTGCGCCATCATTTAAACTTACCATGGAACATGGAACATATCTTCTGTTAAATAGCATATTTTTGCCTAATACCAGTGACACTGAAGCCGCACCAACTGTCGCGTCTGCTGATCTACCTGCACCCTCCATTCAGCCAGACCAGGTGCAAGATGGACATAACTACTATGATATGTATCCAAACTTATATGGGCAATACCAATGTGGATGGGAAAACAACCAACAACTGTACGTACCTCCGGACGTCTTGTTTGAAGAAGCCACTGCAGATCCATATGACGCCCTCATGGAGATGTGTATGATTCAGGATTCAACGGTTGCCTCAACCATGGATGATACTGTTGTGCCTTCCTGCAGCGAGCAGTTGCAGCCAAATCAGTTTTGACTTCTACAAGAATGGTAAATACAAATTTCGTTATGCCTTTACTCAAATTATATATGTCTACATTAATAATATACACCATTTGTTAGCCAAATGAGTGGATACAGCTTAACATTGCAGACAGGCTTACATGTAGCGTGCACAAAGACATTATTTCCTATAACAATATACTACATGACGAACCATTAGTACACATTGGTGACGGAGTCCTAAATCCTAGATTATTATCGCTTTTAAAGTATCATTTCAACATGTTACACTAACTGTAACACACACACACACCTCATTGTTTAGCATTCAACATAGAAAAACAAAGTGTCGCCCACATATGACGTGGGAGCGTGGTCATGTCCCAAGGTGTCCTTAAAAAGGTATACCGATGCAAGCCCCACCCCCAACCGACATGCGCGCGTGAAACTGTACTGGCTGTGCCCGTAGCTTATTGTTACGGTCAGTGCAGTGTGTCATGCGCGCGCGTCGGTGAGTGGTGCGTGCACAGCGCTGGAGGCCAATGTTAATTCAGTGGGAGGGGTGTTTGCGTGCATTTCACGGTGCCTTAACATGACGTCACACGTCTTTTGTTCGCTCATTGGCTGATCGTCCGTTTTTTCCATGGGCACACGTCCGTTTACAAAGTTTAGATATGTACGTGTGTAGAAGTGAATTTGAATCGCTTCCATATCATAACTTCCAGCCATGATATGCGTACTGCTAGCAGCACCATGGAGGGACATGTATTGAACGCACAGCATACACATCGTTTTGCGCATGCGCTAAGACTTAGTCCACACATTTGTGACGTGCGCGCGCAACAGACGTTGTGCGCGCACATTATTATGTATACAGGCACCGGAAAAATCATATCAGTAGTAATGCCAGCAACGCCATTTGAAAAATGACATAGTTCTGTATCTGTAGTTTTATCCTTGCAGTTTAAACATATACGTTACTTATGAGTTAATATCTACAATCATATAGAGATGTGTTAAGTGTTGTCATGCTGAGACATATATAAATGTGCCATCTTTGAACATCATGTGTTTGCTGTATTTCACAGATGTCGCGGATGAATACATTGGACCAATGTATGATTTCAGATGAGCCAATCGTTATATAAGATGATTGTGACGACGAGCGAACAACTATTATAATAAATATGTAACAATGCTTTCAATGATTGGTGCGCAGATTAACAATCACTACATAATGTTATCCTCTTATGCAAATATTTACTATGCACTTAATTAACATAATGATGTTGCTAAGCACTGAAGTTAGAACTTATATTGTTTTTTTGTTCTTTTCTACTAACATTATATGTATTGTCATGTGATATATGCAACCAACATTATCACTCAGCAAACACATTAATCTACTATATATTATAATCTCACGTGTGACTTGTCAAAGAATGTAAATGCTACATAACAACTCGTAGACATTGTATCTGAACGTACACAATAACAATAGGGAGGTGATAGAAACTGTTTAGTCATGTGCATTTTATATTTTCACCCAAGTTGTAGTGCTAACCTAACATGCATGAGCTAATGAATGTTAGTTAAAGATCATGAAACCATGAACATTTGTGTGTCAATTTAATTCAAACGACTAACTATAGTTTAGTGTTATTATTAAACGTTCAACACATACATAGCTAAGTGAGGCCGATGATAAAAGCAACATTATTATGTTTGTTTATATTATTTCACGTAGAAATACATGCATCACACAAAAACTACAACACACACACACTGTTGCTTAAATGTGTGCGTATGCAAATGTCCACTTCATTTATGTTCATATGTTGACATTAGTTATAAAGGATCATCATCATTATGAATAACTAACGTGAATGAAATAAAAATTATATTAACAACATTGTCATTGTGTTGAATGAATTAGGAAAAGTTGAGAATCCAAAGAACTATACTTTGGAATGGTGTTAACATTTTGACACATGTTACATGTACGTCAAATCAACACACATCTTTGACTTATACATACACATGTGACAATGTAGTAATCAACATGAAGATGAAGTGATACAACAACTAATCACATACATTGCAATGTTAATGATGTTTAAAACATTGGTGTCTTTTCATACAAACATGCATTGAGTGTTAAGATCGCTCATGTGCATCAATGGATGTTCTCCTCCCATAATCAATAGCTGAGCAGGGTTTATCCCCTTCTCTCCCCCCACCCCTATGTTCCATGAATGGATGTTGTTACGTTTGCTCAATTACATGTTATGTAATGTCCCTAATGATTTTAAAAGACACTGCACAATAACCACCAAGTGTAGCTAAACGCTCGTACACAATACAGAAACGACATGTTTCAATTGTCACATCTTTTTCATTACGTTCTGTTTATACATCCTGTAACTATACCTGTATCGAGGTTTGCACATCTTATGACAGATGTGAATTAAAATACATACCATGAGCAGTCATTGAAGTGATATACCTTGAAATAGAAAACATGAATGAATATAAATCATTGCCATGACTTGTTCATTAAGGTAAGCAACACACAAAATTGACCATTTTGTGTGTGATATGAAACAACATCTAGAATACGTCAAATATGATCAAAAATACACAATAGTGTACACATCATTGTGACTCACATGTCAACTTGCAAAAGAAACATTGTATGTAACCATACTGCACTAGCTATTGACTATGGACATAGTAGGTTTATTGTATATGCATAACCAAAAAGAGCATGTACAGAAAATATAGATGTAGTACACATTATTTCCTCACGTACACACAACACCTTTTAGTGGTAAGAAGTTGATACAACCTGTTGATGAATGACATACCGGTGCCACATGCAATTTTCCACACAGCAGAGAAGAGAAAGGTGTGAGAACCATATTCATCTGTTTCCTAAGTGAATGGTATTTGGACACATGTATTTATCATTACAATTAATTAATACATCTATGTAGTACTATGAACATATATGTATTTGCTTACATGAAAAATAGGTGTTTATGACATTCAGACGTGTCTCAACACCACTGGCTGTTTGGTCATTGTCAGCTGATACATTGACGGGATGCTCCTCCTCCAAACCCTGACGTATGTCTGTTTGTACATTATTGCGGAGTGCCACATTGTGCAAAATGCAACATGCAATTATAATATCAGACACTTTAGCAGGCTTTTATTGAAGTGCCCCACCAGTTCTATCGAGACACCTAAATGTTGTCTTGAGAAGCCCAAATATCCTCTCTATGACGGATCGCGTAGATATATGGGCAACATTGTACCTCTCCTCTGCTTCACTTTGAGGGTTTGCCACAGGGGTCAACAGCCACGGCCTAATTCCGTATCCTGAGTCACCTATAATCCATCGTGCACAAATATGAAACAATTAGTGTTAACATTATTACATACAACATTTCCTAGAAAACCAAGAGTTGTTTGTTAACACATCATAATATGTACTCACCCACCAGCCAACCAGGTCCAAAATAGCCTTGTTCGAAAGCATAGAAGACTGATGAGTTTCTCAGGATAGAGGAATCGTGACTGGAACCAGGGAATTTGGCTACCACATGCATAATCTTCATCGTGGCATCGCATACCACCTGTACATTCAGGGAATGGTAGTGCTTACGGTTGCGGTAAGCATGCTCACTCTGACTAGGTGGGATCAAAGCAACATGTGTGCAATCGATTGCACCCATCACACATAATATCCCGGCTATGGTATAAAAGCCATTCCTGACTTCCAGCCACTCTGTGTGCTCTGTAGGAAAATGAATATAATTTCTAGCGCGTCTATTGAGTGCACATAGAAACTGGGTAAAGCCCCGCGAGAATGTAGATTGCGAGACCCCGCCCACTATGCCCACAGTTGTCTGGAATGACGCGGAAGCAAGATAATGTAATGAGCACAGCATTTTAACAAGCCCAGGGACTGCACGACCTCTGGCTGTCACAAAATCTAAATCTCCCCGTATCTCTTCATAAAGAGCTAAGATTGCTGCTGAACTCAAACGATAGCGACTTACAATCTCCTTCTCACTCATCCCATCTAACAGGGTTCTCTCCCTGTACAAACGAGGACGAGGCACAACTTCTCTCCTCTCTCTTCTCCTCTCATCTCCTTGCCCTCTCCCTCGACCTCTCGCTCTCCTGTCCGCGTGCCTGTCCCTGTCCCTGTCCCTGCCTCTGTCCCTGTCCCTTCCTTGGCCTGTGACATCCTCTCCATCAGCAAGCCTTTCGTCCAATAGAATGTTCCTCCGTCTCATAAATATTCGCATCATTTTCAGGTCTGTAGCTGTGAATGCGCAGGTAATTGCCCTCCTTTAAATACCTATGTGATGATGTCAGGTGACTTGCTGAAGTGCAAGGTGTTACATTAACATATCCAAGTAGTTCACTCCCAACGTGTATCCATTAGCAATTAAAATAATTATTTATGTGTGTTCACCAGGCAATCATGATATTTGAGAATGATGTAACGTTAAGCTTTGTACAAGCATTTATTGTCAAGTATTTCTGGAATGTGTAAAGCATGTACCACTTCTGAACGCAACACTCAGTCATCTAATTAGGATACAACCATGACATTGACGTTGAGAAACTACGTTGCAACATGTGTAATTTGGCATGTTATTGTCACCTGATCGCATGAAGTTATTGTAACGTGCATATGCATAATTTAATACCATCAGGATAGTTGCTATTGATTCAGTTTCAATCGTGTAAAAATGAGTAATTATTATAGATGTGTGTATAAGTTAGCATGAAGTAATTCTAATGCATCGTGTACAATGTAAACATGCAATGTTATTGAGTGTCCAATTGCGGACGTCATCAAAAGAGGGAGGTCACAAAGTACATGTAAACATGAAAACAAACAGCTACATTTACGTTTGATCATGCGTTACACATTACAAGCATTGTATAATGTATAGCAACATTACTATACGCTGGATGTGTTAGATGTGTGAAATGTGTCACATCATATAATAAATTGAAGCACAATTAAGTAACATGTTTGATATGATGTGACCTGTTCCTTTAAGAGTTTAGTATAGGATTTTCCCTTGACACATCATAACATTAAGACTAATGTGACACGCAAATCATCATAACATTGAAAAGTACAATGTTATGCAAATAATAAACGTAAAGGGTGACACGATGAAGTGAATGACCTCGACACTGTAATGCCAAGCACATTTGTATTATGAGCAATAGAACGTAAACACTACTATAATGTTATAAGTCCCCGCTCCATTGACGCCATTGATGTAGAGATGAGGTTTTTTTTCTATGTGCCGTCCAGGCAACCTTGCCGATCGTTCTCTCCTCCAACTTGCCAACTTTAGTTGGCGGGACCAATTGCTGATGAAATCTCCATTTCTGAGTGCCGATCAGCACCGATAAGCTGATCGGGGCTACTTGAATACAGCCGATTTAAAAAAGTGGCGAAAAGTGCCAATAAGTGGGTTATTGGCAGCAGCATGCCGATAAAAAATTTTCGGCAAGAAAAACTGCCGATTTTGAGCACTTATCGGCGCTTACTGAATCTCAAATCCAATTTTGTCGGGAAAATGGCGATAAAAGCCTTATCGCACCTTACTGCATGAGGCCCTTAATCACATCTCTTGGGTTCATATATCACCTCTATGCTGACGACACACAAATTTACTTCTCAACCCCTGACCTTACACCTGCTGTACAGACCAACATTTCTGAATGTATCTCTGTGATATCATCCTGGATGGCCCTCTGCCGACTGAAACTTAACATGTCAAAAACAGTGCTCCTCATATTTCCTCCCAAACCTGTCCCCACTACCTCTTTCCACATTACTGTTGGAAGTTCTGTCATACACCCAGAAGTAACAGGATGTGAGTGTGAAGAGCACACAAATAGATCCCCAAAAGGGTGCACTGCAGACCTGAGTGGTATTAAATCATGGTCCTTGAGTGCGCAAACATACAACATATAAAAGTTTATTAGGACATAATAGACTAAATCACTACATAAATAACTTTAAAACCAAGAAGCTCCTGATGCCTCACTAGTACTAAATTGGACTAGCTTAAGGATGTATGTCAGGTGAGGTATATACGAAAATGATATAACTATGACATATTCAGCTTAGCCCATCCCAAAGAGAACTCCTCTTGAATGACTCGTGGGGTAAGGTATTAATATACCTGTAATTGAACCCAGCGTAAATAAGAGGAGATGTATTATGGGTGTAACACTTAGTATAAGATTGCCTGCTAAACACCTATATGTGCCATAATCTCCATATAGGTATGTAGGGTAGATGTCAGGGGGATCTCATAGCTGGTATAGTTATTGAACAGTCATAGTATATAATAATACCTAGTTATATCTACAGAGATGATGATGGATAGCTGGCCTCTATCAATATGATGCTGATAGGTGTCAAGGGTGTAGAGCTCAAGCCTAATGACTCATATAATGAACTGCAGTGATCAGTGTTGCATATTCACTCATGTGGTAACCATCAATGGGTAAAGAGACCCTGTGTAAGTATGGTCATGATAGACATCGGTACTCTTTGATGAATGTACATGAATAGTCCTCTGTGATGGAATGCACAGATAGCGGTAACCAGTGATACCGGATCGATGCAGAGATATGCAGCTCTTAGTAGTTGAGCTCTGATTCAAATTCCCTAAACGTCTATTTCCATCTAAGGTAATGTATCGATTCTCTATAGGCTTCATATACTGGCTCCGTGTATACAGAGTCATACTGTACCGACACACTTTATTCGAGCAAATACCCAGTATGTACCTGGCAGATACCTGGAATGCGCCGCTCCTCACCTCTGACAAGCCCCGTTGCGTTTGCCTTCCCAGCCTGGGTTCATGCCTGGCTGACGGGCGGCTGATCTGTTAAATGATAATGATTAGGATTTAATAGGCTGCAATGCTTCGCGTGTCTACCAGATGGCATAAATTCATGAATTGTAATGCAGTATATATATATATATATACTGTGCAGTATTGCAGCCAGCGGGAATAAAATGCTTCAATCCCTGCCTGGAAAATACCTCAATGCACTCGGGCAGAAAACAGTCACAAACCTCAATACACCCGGGTATACCCGAATTCGTGGGACTAGCCGAGCTCGAATAAAGTGTGTCGCCAGTGTAGGGTGACCCTATCAACTATCAGGTTATGTGTTCCGCAGAACAACGATAGAATGTAACTCTGACAACTGAATCCCACAAATGCGGCTGATAATGCTCCCAGATGGGGTATCTGCACGGTGGCGCGCTGCCACAATGCCACACAAATATTAAGGTGAGTATCTCAGGTAACGTTGTATGTCGCTATACACTGTAGGTGGCTGTCAAATGATTCACACTGTGACACTAGGTATTGTTGATAAATCTAAACGCTTGGTATGGCAGGTGCCGGTATAGATTAAACGGCTGAAGACATAATTGTCTAGATGTTATGAATCCGTTGTAATGACATCATTTAATGAACTTGTGTTTCTCTGCATGTAAAGTCCCTGAGAAACAATGTCGGCTACTAGTTGCCAATAGATAGGACCAGCTGTGTTGCCAGCGAGTATCAGGTGTTAGTGTATTCTGGTGATGGTATATATACTGTATCACTGGAGCCACTCCAATGCTCGCGGCCAGAGGTATATAAGTGTAACGTGGTATAAACCTCAATACACTTCACATCGTGTGTCCGTGTAATCGCAGGCACAGTTTGCAACGTGAAACTCAGGCAAGTATTGCGCAATGCTGTGCATCGTGTGTAGCCCGTGTTATAATGTACTAAAATACAGCCGTGTCCAGATATAGCTGAGCGGTACACCGTCCGTTTAAACTCGCGACTTAGTGAAGTCATGTGGATGTTGCCGCTTAGGGGATTCTATTGTGAAGGTAGAGACCAGCGTGATATAACGTATATACGCCTCAAGTAGAGGTATGAGAGGTATTAGGAAAACTATTTCTATCTAAGGTAATGTATCGATTCTCTATAGGCTTCATATACTGGCTCCGTGTATACAGAGTCATAGGGTGACCCTATCAACTATCAGGTTATGTGTTCCGCAGAACAACGATAGAATGTAACTCTGACAACTGAATCCCACAAATGCGGCTGATAATGCTCCCAGATGGGGTGTCTGCACGGTGGCGCGCTGCCACAATGCCACACAAATATTAAGGTGAGTATCTCAGGTAACGTTGTATGTCGCTATACACTGTAGGTGGCTGTCAAATGATTCACACTGTGACACTAGGTACTGTTGATAAATCTAAACGCTAGGTATGGCAGGTGCCGGTATAGATTACACGGCTGAAGACATAATTGTCTAGATGTTATGAATCCCGTATGTAAATGACATCATTTAATGAACTTGTTTCTCTGCAGTAAAGTCCTGAGAAACAATGTCGGCTACTAGTTGCCAATAGATAGGACCAGCTGTGTTGCCAGCGAGTATCAGGGTGTTAGTGGTATTCTGGTTGATGGTATATAACTGTATCACTGGAGCCACTCCAATGCTCGCGGCAGAGGTATATAAGTGTAACGTGGTATAAACCTCAATACACTTCACATCGTGTGTCCTGATCGCAGGCACAGTTGCAACGTGAACTCAGGCAAGTATTGCGCAAGTGCTGGCATCGTTGTGGCCCGTGTTATAATGTACTAAAAATACGCCGTGTCCGATATAGCTAGCGGTACACCGTCCGTTTAAACTCGCGACTTAGTGAAGTCACATGGATGTTGCCGCTTAGGCCAGCGTGATATAACGTATATACGCCTCAAGTAGAGGTATGAGAGGTATTAGGAAAACTTCGTATTAAAAACTTTAATGTGCACCATTGCAACGTAGACCCATTAAAGTTTTTAATACGAAGTTTTCCTAATAGGCAGAGGGGGGGGGGGATATTGACAGACTTCTTTTGCAACGTGAGGCTTTTTGGACTTTTTGTTGAAAAAGTTTTAAACCTACAGGTCTAAATGATGACTTTGAGATATCATGTTTTCTTTAAACTACATTGATGCATTTTTTATGCTGATCTAACTCTTTGGCACCTTGTCTATTTCTATTTTTACATATTTTTTCACACATTTTATTTTCATTTTTTATTTTCCTTATCACTATACAATTCATTTTTTTCTATGATTGTTTGGCTTATCTATATACCTTAGCTATTAGTGTTGTTGCCCTACATTTTCAGCATGGTTGTGCATGATGATGTACTTACAAAGTAGTCAGTACTATGATGTTCACTGGCTTTTCATCTGTATTTATATTGTAATCTGTTATGCTTTAGTGGGTAACATATTAGTTTATTGTGAGTTTTTCTATGTCCTTTGGGGATGCCCACAAGATGGTTTGTTGCCTCACATCATTATGTGTTTTGTTTATTGCCTGTTTTTTCTCTCACAGTGTTGTGCTGTTCCTTGTTATTGAGCGCTGAGCTGCGCTCTCATTGGCTAGTGTCACTTGGTGTAGCCACGCCTCTCCCTCTTCTGCCGGTTTGCATTTCCATTCCAGCAGCTGTATTGTTTTACTCGGGCGCTTGCTCTAACCGTCACTTGATTGATGGATGTGTATTAAAAGATTAAAAAGGGGGTAATACAACCTTAGTTGGAGTTCTCTTGGAAAGTCCTCGTGTGACTCAAAATACCCCACTAGGGTCTATCCTGGACCCTTGGTGTAAATGAAACAGAAGAAAAGGTGGGGGAGCACAATGTGAGGAGGATGTAGTATCTTTCACTGACGGTCAATGCGGTGTTTTTAGACTCTATTGATCCCTCATAGAAAGAAAAACTCCTTGAATAGGGATTTTACGTATTGTTATAATCACAGGGTGTAGATGGAATAATAAATAAACTTACACGGCCTTGTGTAAGTTGTATCCCATCAGGGTTTCTTTTTCTTTGACTTCTTTCCGCGTCTTGCTTCTGAGTGTAGTACTTGCTTTCTTACTGTCCTCTTTTCTCCTTTGGGTCGGTGGATTCTTGACTGTAATTCGCCTCTCGTGCGGATGTGAGTGTAAACAAAAGGCAATTAGGTGCATACATCACACAGTTTGCTGCGGTATGGGGGTGGAATAATAAGATGTTTAAGTATCAAATATTGATTGATAATAACCCACTCACAAGGCCTAATGTGAGCGATCTCATATAGCTGTATCTTTGTAAACACCAATGCAATAAACAGATCCTTGGGTAGATAACATATAGCCAAGGAACCAGGCTCAAATGTTCAACACTGGTGAGAGAGGGATATAGGATATACCAAAATACTCACACGGCCAGTGTGCAGAACACTCATAGAGGTATCTTTGATACTCCAACGTCAATGATGGTAGGTAGACACCTACGGTCTATACACAATCTCTAGTGGACTCGGGACACTGAACACTTATGGGAAGTGAAATCTTTATTTAAACTATCATAGGATAAACAATACACTTTAAACAGTATGGGGGTAGGAAATTAAAAATATAAAAACAAAAGAGCCACTGATGCTCTTGAAAAGGGAGAATAAACAGCAAGGGATAGTGGGTGATGGTGGGTACAAAGTCTCTTTTCTCCGCGTCGGGATGAAGAGTCTCCACGCACCTCCGTTCCCTCACTGAGTGCTGCACAGTTCCAAAGTCGATGAGCTACGCGTTTCGCCTACACAGGCTTCCTCAGCTCGTAAAAGGTGGGGTGGTTGGTTTCTAGTCCTTTAAATAGGCACTGGTTCTGTCCTCCATAATTGGTGATTGGATTCCGGCTCCCTGCTTGACGGAGAGCCGCCATCTTGATTAATGCGTGTATGTTCTGTAGTGGGCGCTCGGTAGGACTCATCAGTTGTTTGCGCCCTCATGGTTGGAAGGCTTCCTTGCATTAATCACTGCGCATGCGCTTTTCAGACAGTCCGTAGTCCCCCACAGTGTTCAATGTATATCTGTCCCGTGTTTATTCTTTTCAGCAGCTTCATATGTCCGGTTCTCGCTCCCGTTCTGATTTTGAATCCCTCACGTGTCTAAAATACACAAAGGGGGTGGTTATGTGTCCATCTTTGTGATGGTAAAGGGAGCAAATAATTGCCATTAATAGTAGCATGATATGTGACATTTCATATAAAATACATTAGTCTTAATGTGTGATCTGTCTATAAAATAGTCTCAATCTAATTGTTGTTTAATTGGTTTTGACTCAATAAACATGTCATTCCCTTTATTATTGACAAATAAGTCCAGACTGTGTTTAATACAAAGACATCACGAGTGAAGTCGATATAACATGCATAAAAGTATGATAATGATGATGTGGGATGGGGATGTACATTAATTCACAATGCCAGTTATTATAAATCAGAGTCCCATTGATATACTCAAAGTGTGTTTATTGTAAGCATACGTAAGGTGCGGTGTATAATGCGGCTAACCTATAGAGATGGCGTGATGCCAAGATTCTTAAAAAAGCTTCTTTATATGCAATCAGACTTGTTACGCAAGAAATGAAATAACGTGGGCGATCAATAGAGTCTAAAACACCGCATTGACCGTCAGTGAAAGATACTACATCCTCCTCACATTGTGCTCCCCCACCTTTTCTTCTGTTCCATTCCAGCAGCTGCCTGTGTTTTTCTCTCCCTGGAACGTCCTGGTTGGCTAGCAGTTTCCATGGAGCTATAATGCTTCCCTGATGAGAATGGAGTTCTCTATGAAGAAATACCCAGTGTACTCCTGGGTTTGACGGCGCTGTGTTATGATGTCATGACATTACCTGTTTGACGGGCGGTATTTGATGGAGCCTTTTGGATTGGACTAGCTGGAGGGAGGGAGGGAGGTGGGTGGGCGTTGTGTGGGGTCACTTGGTAGCTTTATAAGGGTTTGTGTGTCACTTTATCTGCATCCCTGAAGAAGGTGTTTGTACACCGAAACGTCGGATGGTTTGTGACTGTAATCAGTCAATTAAATGAACTTTTTATAAATTATTGCATTTCTTTTGGTGTGCTCAGCTTCCCTTCTGTGCTATATAAATAAAGACACACATACATGAAAGCAGCTACCATAAAGATTCAGTCTGTGATCAGGATGAAACAGAAATGTATCCATTATCGCACGCTAAGCGAGGCGTCACTGTTTGTCCAGTGGTTATTTCGTGTGTGTGTGAAAAAATTGATGCATGAAGAAGTAGACGCTCGAGACAAAAAAATCTGCTGACTGCAAAAGACTGTTGCCCCGTGGTTACAGTTAGGGTTGATGAGAACTGCACCCAAAGTAAGGTGCTGGAGTACAATGATGCTGAGCCGGACATAGATGATTTTATGAATGACATGGAGGATGGGACAGCATGATGCATGTTGTGCTGCACTTTGTATCTAAGTACTCTGATAAGTTGTTTTTCCCAGTCCCGGAAATAAAGTCCTTAATTTTGTTGAGAAACTATTGTGTGAACTCGTCACTGACCCTATCTAAAAGGCCAATCCATCACGAGGCACCTGCATGATTATCCAGTCACCCAACCACACTCATAGTACCTGTACTCATCACTAGGAAACACTCATTATTGTCAACACTTGACTATATGAAGGAAGGCAATATTCCACAGCCAATGACAGCATGCTCTACTATAGAACGGTAAACCAGGGAGGGGCTAATTCCCTGTGTCAACCAGTGAAATATATCTAAGGCATTGCAGCCTTAGAACGTCTAAGAATAGGAGGCCACAGTCCCCCTCAAAACAGTTATGATCACTGAAAAAAGGTCTACAGTACAGTATATGATAAGAGAAGTAGAGGTGTAATATAAATATAGTAATTATCTGTTAATATGGAGGTGCAAACATACCCATCTAAGAAGGAAAATCTCAAAAATAAGAGTCCAATCTTTCCCCAAATGAAACACTTAAAGTCCAGAACCAATGAAAAGGTCGTCAATGAATGCCTTGCTGCACAGATCCAACATTTCCGGTGCCAGTAGGAGAGCGTCATGATATGCATATACGTCTGCATCAAATGTAAGAAACCTGTTTATCTAAGATTGTAAATGTCATCTTGTGTCTTATTTAATTTATGCACAAGAAAGGTGATGCCAACAAATACAGAAATGTATACATCCCATTTCCACATGCGCATTAAATATGACCCTTACAACTCCGCCTATTGGTCCATATAGCCTTTGTATTGCTAACTGATGCAAGCAGGGCACAAAGAAAGTAGCGGACCAGAAGGTTCATATAAGGTAACAAAACCTCAATGCACATTTTACCCCAAGCTTAATGTGACAGGAGCTAGCATTACCTTGCTCTTGATTGCTTTTTTTAAAGTGGCTTATAAACTTAAATGTGAGAGATCCTTTCTTTTTATTGCCATGTAAGATGTTAATTTATGCTGCTATGCTTTGCAAATGTAACTAATTCTTAATATAGCTCTAATTCACCAATTTTAAATGGCATTGTATAAAATGTTGCCTAACAAAATAATTAACAGTAAAAAATAAGGGAATAACTTGGCATTTCATGTTGGAATGCAATGATAAAAAAAATCATTTATTCACATTTTTCAGACAGATATGCACACTTGCTTTCCATTATGATTGCACAGCATACAGTGCTTCCACTGCAGCCAGGGATTGACATGCACATGAACGCTCATAGGTCCATATGCACTAAACGGTGCTAGACTGCAGCACGACTTTACTCACATTCATTTGTATAGGATGTAAGCCGTACTAAAGCTTAGCAACCCTTAGTGTATCTGGGGCACCCCTTATGCTCCCTGTTTTACACGGATTTAATAGCAAAGCCTGGGTTAAAAAAGAAGTCATAAATACTTATAACACAATAACATATATTATGCTGGCCACACAGGGCCATTCCCACACCATCACCCACTGTCCAATCACCACCCTATACACCTTGGTGCAGTCCCCTCAAAGTACAGAGGTGCCCATGGCACCTAACGACCGTGGTGTCCACAGGAGCCAACCCACCCAAAAGTGTGCGGTAGTGCTACCCACAGGAGGTGTGTGTTATAGTTGGTGCACTTGTTGGGATGTGATACCTGTAGATACAGGTGTTGGAAGGGAGCGATGGTATCAGGAACACCCCAAAAATAGAAGATACAAAAATAATGGTGCAGTATAATAACATATAGTTAGAAAAAATCTTGGCTCTATTAAGTGCCTACTTACACCAAGTAAGTGATTAAATCAGCATTTGACAAGTCAGCAGGTAAGTAATACACCGCAGTTGCAGGAACCCGGACAGCTGGTAATGCAGGAGAGATCCCACTCGAGTAGGGGTATCATGGAAAATAAGGGGAGACCATGGTGTAGATCGAAAATTCAATTTTATAAGTTAAAAGCATATAAGAAATGTACTCACAATAAGTACATAATACATGTACACATAGCGTTTTCTTGAGGCAGTAGAGCGCTGGAAGATGGGACTCTCGATGTTACACTTCCAAGTGACCCTCGCCGGATCGTGGTGGATGGCGTGTGACGTCACAACCGGTAAAGGGATGACGACTTCCGGTATGGCACACACGGAAGTGGGCAGCAGGGGAACGCAGCAGACTCGGCACCTTCAGTTTCTCAGCAGCTGTGCAGACTAAAGATGGCTCAAAGATAGCTCTACGCGTTTCGCTGTGTTCACCACAGCCTCCTCAGGAGTGATACCTGCCAGGTGCTCCGGCACCCGGTAACACCAACCAATGAAAGGGGCCCATCTGGTCCCACGCTGTCACCATCAGTGATGGGGTCCTCCTCTACTTCGGGTGGACTCCCGCTGGAGTGTCCCACCGTGAAAAGAGTCTCTGTATTTCGCGGCAGTGGTCTGTCCCAGACCACAGGGCGCAAATGCTGCGCGGCATCTTGCTGTGTCCCTGAAACTATACAACTAAAGGGGCAATGTCCCTATCTGATGGGCCTGTCCTTGTAGCACCCACTAGCTTATGGGGGTCTCAAGGCCTACCTGGGGCCTAAGGGGGGTAAACTAGGCCTAGTAACAGCTCCCTGGACACTACCTGTTCTTGCTCGGCTCCCCTTCCAACTGGCGTGGTCTCACAAGCGTGCCAAATCTATCTTTTGCTCTGGCCATAATCCCTGCAGCCCTATTGGCTCTCCGCCAGCATGTGATGTTACAGTCCCAGTGGCTGCTGGGGGTTGTAGTTCCTCTGCAGAGCTATACAGAAGATTGCCGCCGCTATTGTGCCTGCACTGCGCATGAGCTCCTTAATGGCGCCGGGCTGTCGGGACCTTTCTGCGCATGCGTGATGCATCACTGTGCATGCGCGGCTATAGCAAGATGGCAAAGGGAGCTGCCAGGGACCTTCGGTGACCCGCTCGCCACCCGAACTGCCCACAACTCTCCCCAGCCGCAGGGTGGGCAAGGAGCCAAGGGGAACCCAGAGGGAGACCTGGCCACATTTGTTTGTGCAGCGTTCACACTGTTGGTATAGTTTTTTAAGTATATACTGTATGTGTATGTAGTGATTCTGAGATTAAGAGTCACCGTACTGATTCATATGAGATATGTAACACCACAAATTATAGCTATATGAGTATATAAAGCTTATTATAATTAATAATAAACATTACCACTGTGTTGTGTCTAGTCACTTCAGTCTCACACAACATGTACCACACTCTATAGAATTAAACAGTAACCCATAGGACTCAGGCCCCCATCTCAGTGATAGGCCAAATAATCTGAGGTAAAATAAAGAGAGGTTACACATAAATTGGAGATTGTGCAAGAAGGTCGACTAAGATGGTGCATGATCTAAATCATAAGACTTTTCAGGAAAGACTAAAGGACCTCAATGTATACAGATTAGAGGATATAAAGGGGAGCGGGATATGATTGAACCTTTCAAATCATGCATGGTTTATACAAAGTACAGGAGGGAAGCATATTTCAGACGAATGCTAAAAAAGAGGTCATGATCTGAAGCTGCAAAGAAAATAAAATAACTGCGCCAACCGTGTAAAATGGGGTTCAGAGTTCAGTCCCTTTTGGAGTAAAGTCCTGCTGCCAGAGTCTCTGTAAGAGGTGATTCAACAACCTCTTGATTGTTACAGAAGAGTAAAGAAGGGGGGATCCTCCGGCGCGATGTCTTACTCCAGTCTCCAGGACATATGTAATATAAACAGACAGAGGGACCACAATCAGGAAGGGTTAAAGCACAATAGTATGCTAGAGATAAGGTATTGAGGAAGCACACTTACATTAAACCTCTATATCCACCTTGAGTATGGTGTGTGTTTCACAGAACAACATTAAACGCTGGGTGCCTTTCGTCTATGCAGTGTAATTTTTTCAGTATTACCTCAGAAAATGGGAGAGAACAGAGAAAACATAGCATAACACTGTTTAATGAACAAAATTGATTAAAAAAGAGATTGTTAACTCACAAGCGACCATTAAAAAATGGCATAGAGGCAGAAGTTTCAGTCTCTGCCAGACTTCCTCCCAAGTGGTTAGGTGTCCGCGCCGAGTCTGTCCCAGTTGATGAGATGGTGGTGCAGGGATGTGGATGAGAATCGGGTGGTGCGCCCAGACTTGTGCACAGTCTGGTCTTTCTCCCGTCTGTCAGCCTCCTTGCAGTTGCGTCCACGTCCCGCGCATGCGCATGCGCTCTGGAGGTGGAATTCGTCAAAATGGGATTTCTGCCTCCCCTCTCTGTACGGTGGCTTGTAAGGACCAAAAGACCGTCAGACGCGTTTCGCTAAAAGCTTCCTCAGTGACATGATCTGAAGCTGGAAGGTGATAGACTAAGAAATTTAAGGAAGTACTACTTCACTGAAAGGGGTGAGGAATTGTTGAATAGTGTAAGGATTCGGGGGTCAGGTCCCCTGCGACATGACCCCTCTTTACCCACTACCAGTACTGCAGCTGCTGCTGCCTCTGCCCCTCATCGCTACCCCTGCCGGCGCGCGGCACTTCCTGCTACTCACGCCGCGGCCGCTGTCTTGGATTCTTGCGTCGGCGTTACAGAGCGTGCATCTATCCCTGGCACTTGTAACACGCGCGCCATGCCTGCCTCCGCCCCCCGCTCAGCCCGGGAGTTCTTGCCACGCCTTCTGCACTCTCAGCTGAGCCCTGTTACTCCCAGCCTCTCAGGAGTTGCTCCTCATCACGTCCCCGTCCAGATTGGTGGATACCGCTTGAAATACCCTGCTTTGTCACTTCCTCCTTGCTCTGCATAGCTCCTTGCTTCCTGTGTAGCCTGGAAACTGTGTCGTGCTCCTGTTTGTCTTTACCCCTACAGATTTGAACCGGCTTGTGTGTCTTACCTCTCTGGCTCCCGACTTCGGCTTACCCATCACGATTCTTACCTCTCAGACCCTTGGACACTTAAACGGATTTGACTACGGAACTCTCTATACTCCTGAACTCGGCAAGTACAACGACTATTCTAAATCTTAATCCAGGCCTGGCCACGCTACAACCACATCCCGGACCCGCTCCCTCTGCTGTCGGTGTGTATATTCAACATCCCACCTCAGTACAGGGGCTGGCCTGGTCTGCGGGCTGCAGATCGTGACAAATAGTCTGCAAACAGAAGTGACAGATGCTAATACAGTGAAGGAATTAAAATTAATTTTAAATGCTTTGGATAGAAATATCTTAATTATGAAAGAAAGCCAAGGACGAAATGGGGTCTGAGGTTTTAGAACAGATAGGAAAATGGGCCAAGTACATGGACCAAATGGTTGTTTTGTAACATTAAATTCTATGTTTCTATGAAGCCCACCAGCGCAACAGTAAACACTGGAATTAGATAGTTGCTTAAGACAGAAGGCCTGGGTTTGTTGAGGTTTTAGATGTCCCACCATTAATGTGTTGCATTCCTGAATTCTTCTAATTGTCTGAGAAAGGTCTGAGAAAGGTGCTCCAAATTGTACACGATATAGGTGCTTTATCAGATGGACTCTCTCATTTACTCATTCCAAAAATATTTTAGAATTAATTGTAACATGGTTAGTATTTTCTGCCTGTCTCTTCCCCTGTCACATAAGTCCCTAGCAGTCAAGGCTGTAACAGGCAATCCTGTGGGTTTTCGACCCCCCCCCCTTATGTTCCCTTCTGTGTGACAAAAGTGTGGTGGTGACTCATGGCCTGGTAACAGCCTATCTTGTATAGGTACAGACCCTGAGCCCGCCCCTTCTGGTTCCTCAGAAGGGAAGAGCCAAATTTAATCAGTCTGTTCCCCTCCCTCCTGGGAGTGGGAGAGGCCAGTCAGGCCTCATGGCTGACTGGCCTGAATCATCAAGGCTCCAGACTCATGAACAAGTCCCATCCAGATACCTGGGATCATCTGAGACCCTGCACCGCTGTAATACCATCTATGCAGTGACTGCAATAAAGCCCCTTAGTTACTCTTTTACACCTGCCTGGATTGAGTCAGTGCATGTGGTGTAAGGGAGATGTGCTTCAGAAGGGACTGCCTCCAATCTGCTTGGAGCCCAAAGAAGCTGGAGGCGCTGATACCGAACCCAGAACCCAAGACGACACCAAAAGCCTGTCCTGGTCCCCACCCCATCGCAGACCACTCAGCTCTCCTGAACCCTCACAGGTATGCCGCACTACAACAGCTAGTAGCCGCAACTTGTATCTCCTAGAAGGTGGGGGTACATGTGCTACATAATATTTATATTGCATCAATTGTAAATATTCTAAGAAGAACGTCATAATCACTACACCTATGGAATTCATTTTGCATTTTCACCTCATTGAGGGAAAAATAATCAGCCTAAGAAGAAGCATATTGTTGGTTGTTGTACTTTTCAGTGTTAGGCTTTTATGCTTTCATCTTCTTTTATGCTTACATTTTGAAAAGCTATTAGGCCCCTTCCTGTTTGGCAATGAGATGTTTGTCCACTAATTAAAGAAAAAAGGAATATACATATTTTGAACTATAAAACACATGTTAAAGCAGCATTACCTTCAAAATCCTAAATAAATCAGGTGTGTAGTATTAGATAATACTTACGTGCCCTTTTAAATGAGTTTGAATGTTTTAAGCTTCCTTGGGTTTCTATAGCGCCCATTTAGGAAGCCGCAGCACTTCCTCTTTTGAGATATGCCGCCATATTGGGATCACAGGGAGGCAGGATCTTCGCCGATCGATATTTACATTGCCTTAAAGGTAAGCAACTGCTGCATCTGTTAACAAAACACAAACTATTTCATTGTTGAGTGTTTTCAGTTTATTGTTACTTCAAAACTATTTCCAGAGTTGATCCACACCTCTAAAGGTGAATTCACCCTAATTCTTTGTCCAAAATATAAGCTGTTGTATACTAAATGCTTAGGTTTATTCAAGAGCTACACACAGTTGCACATTGTATTTTTTTTTGGGGGGGTTGGGGGGGCTTAATTCTGGTTGCAAAGTATTTATTTGTATATATATTGTATATATATTTATTTGTATATATATATTCCATCAGTAACCATGGAGCCTCCTTTGTTAGGGTATCTCAGCCTACTTTTATCAAATATGTAGCACACAATCACAAGCGGAAGAGAAAGTATTCTTATTCTATTTCTATCATGTTTATACCTCCCTTACATGGCCTTTATAGACTGCCCATTTTCACTACAGTACTTGCTAAACAATATTAGACTTTACCGGACCTAAAACCTTAATTGAGTAATTTATATTGTAGTTTTTCCTGCGTCTTTCCCAGGTGTTTTTGAGTTGCTTCATTGTATCTGCCCCTTGTGCTGGAAGGCTCATCCATGCATTCATCACATTTTTAGTAAATAAAAGTACTCCCTCACATTTCAGTCGAGTCTGACACGATCCAGCTTCAAAGCATGACCTGATGTTTCCTTTCTCATAAAAGATGATTCCACCCTGCGTCTTAGTCATGTATGGGAATGTCTGCATCATATCCCTTCTTCCTTTCTCTTTTCCACGGAGATCATACAGACATCCTACGGTTTATTCTCTATAGTATTTAGCAGGTTGATGCCAAGCACCATTGTAAATATGTGTTACTTGTGTTCTTTTGTCACCTTATTTCAGTTCATGTTCCTCTCTTTTCTCCTGTGTTTTTTATTTTTTTGCAGTGAAAGCATAAATATTTTGATAGCTTCAAAACAGTTACACAATTTCAAATCATGCAGTTATACTCAGCAATCCAAGCATAAATCTGACATTCCAGAAGCTAATGCAGAGATCACCAACATCTGGTGAGATATAATATGTTCTCATCTCATACAGCGCGGATAGTGTATGCAGTTCAGTATGTAGACATTGGCAGGCACGAATCCCTGTCCTGGAGTTTAATTTTGGTACCTGAAGCACAGGGAGATAAAGTGACTGCCTCGAGGTCACAAGTAGAGCTGACAGTGGGTTTCAGATTCATAGGCAGTGACATTACCACTGAGCTACTCAGTCAGCCTAATATCATGATAAGACAACTAATGCAGTCCATCACAGAAAATTATGCAAGCCTCTGCATGCTATGAGAGTTATAATAGCACCTCTTCTGCCACCGCACGACTTTGTGAGATGTGCTTCCCTTCTGTATAACAGGAGAAACCGCTTAGTTTTAGGAAAGTGAAGAGGATCCAATGCTCTTTTCACTGCATCCCAACTTCCATCCTTCTCCCTGAGCTGCCCTTAACGCAGCCTCACATCAGCAGAGACGCACACTTCTTAATCCCTCCGCCCACTAGTTGTCATAACAACAAGCTAGACAAGCAGGTGATCCATTGACAGGGAGCAGATGGTCTCCCGCGGAGGTAAGCAAGGTCGAACAATGAAACCATATTGATCATATTGCTCCTTTTTCCCCCTCAACTTTATTCTTGAGTTTTTTCACTAGTTGTACCCACCCCTAACTCTCTCCCTGTGTTCCTATACAATGTCTCTTGACATGCTGCTGTCTTCTACTACGTTACCCCTACTGCTCAATTATTCATGTACGATGGGGGTGGGTTTCAAAACACCAACCTCTCTTTTCTCATCGCGCACAGAAAAAAACATTAAACATCTAAAAAAAAATGTGTAGAGATGTTTTAGTCAGTCTGTTCACTATTTATCGTTGATAGCAAATTTGTGGAGCTGCCAAGCATTTGCAACCACCAGCATTGTTAGACTATCCTCTGTTTTAATAGTAACTTCATAGTTGTCACATAAAGTTATGGACAAATGCAGAGCTTGAATGGCAATGGAGAAAGATAAATAAAAACCCTTGTGACAAATTTGACTTAGTATCAGTACACAAGTGCAGTAACCCGGCAAAGTTTTTTTCATTTTTTATTTAATTCTCAAATAAAGGTTCAGGTTTTATTATCTGCTTTTAACTACAGTAGATAAAATAGCTATGAAGTGTTCTTTTTTTCCCCTTTTCTTTCGTGGATGAAAAAGAAGCATGTGAAAAGGCCTAGACAATATGGGGTCACAAAGCTGTCGTAACTAATGTCATAGTTGAGCTGCTCTGCAGGCTTACAGAGCATGTCTTGTTCCCTGATTTTGATGGAGATCGGTCTGAAACATGTAGCACTTTTAGAACAGGTTTACAAGTGGCAGAGAAAGAACTCTTTTCAGTCCACTCCTTTCTTATGCATACAGTGCTCAAACACCTGTGATTTACAAAGAAGGGATGCTAAGAACAAAATAAAAGGAACCAACGCATGCAATTGTTTTTAAGATACACCACATGCAGTAAACATACACAATGGCTATTTTAATATGGTTGATTGAGTTAGACTAGGCAGTTCTTTCAGACCTCTAAATACAAGAAAATGCAAAGTAAGCTAGCTAATTGAAAGTTGTTTAATTGTACTGGAGGCACAGTACAAACCCTATGCAAGATTCAGTAGCTACTTTTTTTTTTAACAAGATGGTTGGGTGTCCTGTGAAAAAAAGTACAAAGATAGTACACAACTGTGTCAGATGTTGTGTTGACTTCTGTTAACAACCATAACCACTATCCACTCATTTACCTGCAATGTCTGGGCTGGTTAAGTTAACATATTGATTTTTGCGATGTGGAGCATGATGAAGCATGGCATGTTTAATTCGGCCATCTGAAAAAAAATGTTATGTCGTCACAATGTGAGTAGCTTTACCTTTAACATACACAAACATTTACAACTCTGGGCACGTCACCAGCTTAATGGATAGGTCTCATGTCACTACACACAAATAATCGCTCTAGAGCTCCTCTCTCCAATAACACGCAATCCAGATGTTAGCATCAGCAATGCCTCAGGGACGTAATAGGACATCTCATTTTAGTTTATTAAGAGTTGAACAAATGCAACTTTCATGAGCTGCAAACAAAAGAATGACACTTGCTACATGGAAAAATGTAAAAGCTCTGTAATTCATGATGTGCATTGATGTACAGTACTTGTATTAGGCTGAGTCCATGGTAACTGCAGCCGTGCGGAGGCGCGCTGAAGGTTCCCTGGCCTTAGTTCGCGCGCCGTCCGGGGGCGTGTCGGGGGGTGGGCCAGTGACGTCACGGAGCTGGTTCGCCCTCATTGGGCGAACCACTCACGTGACCGGCCCTGCGCTCCCGTGAGCGCCGAAACGAAAAAAGATTTAAGAGCTACGCCTCCGCACACGTGCGCGAGCCCCTGCTAAAGCCACTCTCATTGCGGCTGCAGGGGCAAGCGTCAGCGCGCCTCAGCACGGGCGCTGACCATGGACTCAGCCTTAATGTACTCTATGAGGCATTTACGAAAGACCATAGCCACTATTGTCTATTAGCAGCAAAGCAACTTGATGATCGTTAAGGAGCAATAACAGCTGTTGTGTAGTGAATATATTCTTATGTGACTGTGTATTGGCCAATGGAGGAAGCTTTCGTTGAGTACTCGTAACAATCAACAATAATGTATTCCACTTAAACTATGCATTAATGTGGGAAATTTATGTTGAGTAGAGTCAATTCATGTAAACTTTAAAGTTAGATACTTTTTTGCATCTGCTAACAGATACATAAATACATCATTTAAGACTCATTTTCTTTCCTTTGTTTGTTAAAATCACGTCAATAAAGTAGATGAAATTAGGCTATTTTTAAAAGCAAGAAGAGCATATATGCAGATTTAATTACAAACACAAAGTACTGTATCACTTTCTGTGCCAGTGTACCTAAGCATTAGAAACTGCTATTTTAGTGCAAAACTGGTGCAAAGAAATCGCACTTGCGTGCGCCTATGTCCTACCCTAATTTCTCATTCTGTGCCACCAGCGTCAAAAATGTATTCATTCGGACACACATACTGTGCTGGGCATACAAATGTAAATGGTATTGTAATGATAAGGCCAGAAGATATTCAGAATTTTAATAAACTGGCACCTAAATGGTTAATTTTAGTTGTACCTCTTAAAAATACAAAGAATTATTTTTATGGCAGGTCAAGACCTGGCCAGTTTTCTTGTGTTTATCTAGAAGTGATCTTAACTTGGTGTGATCAGTGATGGCCCACTAGAATTATATGTGTATATCATGGAAGTCTGGTGACAATACACAGTTACCAGAGTCCTGGGGGGGGGGGGGGTGGGGGGGGGGGGGTCAGCCTCAAAGGAGACCTCACTTTGTTGAAATATCTCCCAACCAAATGCAAAAAGGTGATAAAGTACATTTTGTATTTTCTTCTCCATTCCCTAGGAAACTCAGTTGATTAAATTAATACCAAGAATGACAGGTTGACCTATATTATGTCTCTGATTTCTGTTTTCTCATGCAAAAGTGCATTGGAAAAAGTGGTGTCTACATGTGTATATTAATTATATTGTATATTAATTATACAAATGCAAGAGCGAAGGTAGCGTGATTGTAGGACCCACGGGGATAAAGATATGGGACATTTTATATATATTCAGGCACTTTTTAAATGAAAAGGAAAGCCTTTTTTCTCCTTTAGCCATAAAAATTTCACTGGAGATTGACGGGAGGCGGTTAAGGATACACGCTTATGTTGTGTTGCAATAAATAGGATTTAGGATATAAACCATACACTTGGAATATGAAATTAGAATTTAACCAGAAGTGTGCTCTGATGTCAGACACGTGAATTTTCATCTTTCATGCTCAAACGACCTCTTTGGAAGAAATCTGATGATGTTATGCGGTAACATAATTAGATCATCTATTTGGCTCCTTTTAATTTTAAGAAACTGTCTGTATTGCATTGACATAATAAGCAAATAGGTAGCGCTATATCCCAATAGGCAGGCAGCCTGAGATATAATCCGACCCCAGTCAGTGTGAGTATGGCAACAAATATATCTATGGCGCTCTGCACTCGTGATATACCATATATATGATAAAAATCAAATTAATTTATACAACCAGTGTCGTGGATATTCTCCCTTTGGTATTGATGCTCCACACGTGGTGGGTACACAGTAAGGAAAGAAAATCAAAACTAGTGGTAATATTGTTAAACACACATAAAACATGCAACTGAGACAGACGCTGAGAACAACAGGTGACAAATTACAAACACATTTAATAAGGTATATGATTAAAAATACATAAAAATACATAAAAACATATATAAGGATCTGGTAGGACACTCCAACTCAAGTGGGGGTTCCTGCTTACCAAACGTAGATGGTATCAGGCAATGGAATTGTTAAAGAGTATCCCCTCTTGTGGATGGCCGCCGCTGCAGCAAACTCCTGGGCTCACACGTGAGTCCCGTCTCTGTGACCTCCGCCTCTGTCCGCTGTGGACAGTGATGCTGGCGTGGAAGCCGACCGCCGTAGACAACCCCTTGCCTTGCCGCCGAAAGCGCGCCAACGGAGCAGATTCAAACGCGGATGGATATGCGCCAAGATACAGCGCCCGCAGTAGCACGATTCTTAATTCCAAGGGGACAGTGTTCACCACTGAGTGTGGGAGACCTCTCAGACCTCTCAGTAACACCCTACGCGTTTCGAAAGTAAGATTCTCTTCCTCAGGGTAAATGTGATCTTTAGAAAGTCTTACTTTCGAAACGCGTAGGTGTTACTGAGAGGTCTGAGAGGTCTCCCACACTCAGTGGTGAACACTGTCCCCCTTGGAATTAAGAACTGCTACCTGCGGGCTGCGTATCTTTGGCGCATATCCATCCGCATTTGAATCTGCTCCGGTTGGCGTTTCGGCGGCAAGGCAGGGGGGGGTCTACGGCGGTCGGCTTCCACGCCAGCATCACATGTCCACAGGACAGAGGCGGAGGTCACAGAGACGGAGACTCCACGTGTGAGCCCAGGAGTTTGCTGCAGCGGCGGCCATCCACAAGAGGGATACTCTAACAATATCCATTGCCTGATACCATCTTACGTTTGGTAAGCAGGAACCCCCACTTGAGTGGAGTGTCCTACCAGATCCTTATATATGTTTTATGTATTTTTATGTATTTTAATCATATACCTTATTAATGTGTTTGTAATTTGTCACCTGTTGTTCTCAGCGTCTGTCTCATGTTGCATGTTTTATTGTGTTTAACAATATACACTATGTTTTGATTTTCTTTCCTTACATGTGTACCCACCACGTGTGGAGCATCAATACCAAAGGGACCCAGACAACGAATAAATGAGACGGACGAAAGAACAGAACCAAAACGCCTAGCGAAGAAGACCCAGAAACAGACCCCAGAGCTTGACTGAGATAGGAAAAGAGACCGAGCAGAACAGGCGCAAGCCCGGAAGACTGTAAAACACAGGCACTTCACCAAAAGAGACACCATCACCCATCCCTGAATAACGAACATAAGAGGGATGGAACGACAACCTTACGACAAGGGGCAACGGTGCAACCAGACGCACACGATCCCAACCGAATACTACCGAACCCCGTAAAACCCGGGGACGCAAGTCATTTGAACCAATCGAAGAAACACCCCCAGGGCCTACCCCACTCCCCGCCACTCGACGGAAAGATGCCACGACGACACAGAGCAGAGGAGAGCGTTGCATCGCCTCCCCACAGACCACAGAAAATGACGGCATATCCCCCCGGACACGTACCGAAGCCCCCCCAACAGGACACCAACGATACACAGCGCACCTAAAAGCAACAATCAGAAGGAAGCGCAGACAACATGGAGCCCCCACACCCCCGCAGGAAAAACACCGGCCCAAAACCAGACAAGGACATGACACCATGGACCGGGACCACGGATCCGGAATAACCTGCATTGCGGAAACGAGATTCGGCGCCATACCCCGCACCTCCATCACGCGACCTGGTAAGACCAATACGCCCCTCCGAACCACCTACCGCTCGAAAACAAAAACCCGACACGGATTGGAGCGATAAGACAGTAGCAAGGGGATGCAACCAATACAACCCCCCACCTGAAACTGTGCCCCCCCCTAAAGCAACGAAGGCCGCGAGGTGACCAAACTCAGGTAGCAAACCGAAAGAGAAATAACCGCCACAACGTACAACGCACCCGCACTTCCCAAGGAAGAGAGCAACAGCATAGGAAACCTTAAGGGAACTAGCCCGGGACGGAGAAAGACAGGATCGGACGATCTTACCAGGAAAGCCCCACACTGGCGCGCCAAGACCCAGCAAGCCAGTAGCCAGAGAGTCACAGGGAAAGATGATCGCTACCAGAAGAAGTCAAACCAGTCCCCCCGCCGAAAGGAACCCTTAAACTCCAACCCCCCCCCACCCACCTGTAAGTCCATCCCGACCCGAGGGCAGCTCTAAGGAGTCATGAAACAGACAGCCGAAGGAGAGACACCCCCGACCCACGAAGCCAACCAACCCCCTGACACACCCCCCCGAAACCCGCCCTACATATGGTCCCTACTGACCAACGGACCGTGACAGACCAAGCGCGTGCTAGCATCACGAAACTATTCGCAAGAGAAGGCTCGCGGATGTGCTTTTGAGCCTAAAAGCCGCCGAAACGAGGCCCTGGAAGACAGTAGCCTGCTTCGATCAGACATACCACGCAAGTAATACCTGAATCACAACCGCCAACCAAACGACATCTCGACCCTCGGGCCTACCTCCGATACACGACCAGGGCCCGATCCAGCACGCATCACGGAAACAAGACAAGTTCCTGAGCAAACCGCTGACCTAGAATGGAAGAGCAGACACCCCGAAGGCAACCCCAAAAACCCCCACGTCACCCCCTCCCACACAGGCCATAAGGGAGATATTATAGATGCCGAAACAAAACCTATTATAGAAACGCGACAACTTGCCGCAACAAACAGAGGAAAAAGAACAGCAACATAGCCTAATACGGGGAGACCTCAACCCACCAACCCCTCCAAACCAACACCGAAGAAACACAAGGAAACAGAGCCGAACCAGCGTAGAGGCCTTCCAACGAGAACTAAGCAATCCCCGGCCCCGTAGATCTCGTCCCACTATGGGCCGGGATGCCAAGGACTGACATCATGTAAAGGGGGGGGGAGATACAGAATGGCTTACTGATACAAGAACCTCCCGCCTACATCCTACGAGCAAAGGGAAAGTAGTACGAAGTGCCCCTGGCGCAGACGACAAGGCGAACCTCAACACAGAACACTAGATAATCCCCCACGGAAAACTCCAGATAGAAGAACAGGACGACCACCAACAGCACCCGCCTACCGCCCACCGCCTCACCAAAGCTTCCATGCTCCCAGAGCGCTTCGCGAGAACCCCTGCGCGCGAGGGGGGGAATGACAATCCAATTTCCCCGTCCCTTCAATACTACGAAATCCCCCCAACAGAAGCACCCCGGCTCCCCCTTACCGTCTGGAACACCAGCATCGAGGAAGTCTGCAGACATGCAAGGAGGGCACAAAGCGCCAGAGGGCAATTACACCTCGGGTGGCAGGACTACGAAAACGAAGTACCCACGCCCTAATTCCTCCCCACCAGCAAAGAACCCGCGACCAGCCCAGCTCGCCGATATTCCCCGACAACCCAAGATTGAGACCCCATTCTTCCTGCGACGAAACCAGAGTAGAGCGAAGGAATACCGAAGGGGAGACGAGAAGGTGAACGCCGGCGACAGTACGTGCCCCAATCGCGGCCGAATCGATCTGAAGGCAGACATCAAGGCCCAAGGAGACAGCACTGAGAGACCTACATGCCAAGCGAGACAACCACGCGCGCATGACGGACAAGTGGAAATGAAACGCCCCGATGACCCCCACCCCCCCACGAACACGCGAACGGAAGGAATGGGAAAGAAGACAGAAGGAATATAAAAGAAACTGGTGACCTCTTCCTCCCCCTGGCTGCCGCAGCGCGTGTATAAATTTATTGATTTTTATCATATATATGGTATATCACGAGTGCAGAGCGCCATAGATATAATTTGTTGCCATTGACATAATAATAATAACTTTATTTATCTAGCAATTTTCTCCCAAATGGACTCCAAGCACCTCACAGTTACGAAAAGGGTAAAAGAAGAAAATATTAATAAGGTAATAAACAAGACCAAATACAAGGAAATGTACAATACAGGATGGTACAGTAGGTATTAAATGCCACATAGGTTGTGGTTCATTAATTAAATCCTTGGGTAAACCGGTAGGTCTTGAGTCTATTTTTATAGGTTTCCAGAGAGGGGGCCTCTTGAACTGTACAAGGAAGATTGTTTAAAAGAGTGGGAGCAGCGTGGCTAAAAGCTTGGGATTCAAAAGAAGTTAAGGAGATTCGGGGAACCATAAGGAGTCCTTCATCTGCAGATCAAAGTGAGCGAATGGGGGTGTAGGGAACTAGAAGCTCTTTCAGATAGCTGTGACCCGTGTCATGTAGTGCTTTGAATGTCAACAAGCCAATCTTGAAATAAATTTGCCATTTTACAGGCAGCCAGTGCAGAGAACGGAAAAGAGATGTTATGTGGCAAGAATCGACTCGTTAGTTAACCTGGCTGCAGCATTCTGCACCAGCTGCAGGCGGAGCAGCTCTTTTTACAGAAGACCCAGGTAAACTGCATTGCAGTAGCCCAGGCGTGAAGGCACAAAGGCATGGACCAGTGTAGTAAGAGCCAAGATTAAGCACTTGATCCCCCCCAGAGGATATGTTCTTAAGGTGGAAGAATGAAGATTTGATGACGACTGACACCTGATGTTTAAGGGTCAAGTCACACTCAAGGACAACACCAATATTCTGCAAATGGAGAGAGTTTAGCAGCTGGGATCACCCAAGGTTACGGCCAGTCTGTTGACCTAGCTGCAGTCTTGTTGTCTTCCGATGGTGAGCATCCACCATGAGCACTTCTGTCTTATCAGGATTCAACCTTAACCAACTGGAACTCATCTACTCTAGAAGCTCAGATAAACATCTCTTGTATTGTACTGTATGTTCTTGAAATAATCTTTTTCTGTAACCTAAACACTGTACAAATTTTGTATATTAAATCTAAAATCTAATAAGTATGTTTCGGGGAATTATTTGAACTTTGTATGCTTTGTAGAGAACACTATGGCTGGTTTTCTTTCTAAAATAATACATTTGAATGAATGGGGAAAACATTCCGAATCAATTTTTGCTTTAGAATCAAATACACAAACTAAAACACCACTTAAAGACATTAGAGTATTTTTTCAGAGTCTGGACAAACTAAATAAAGAGCAATCCAGACTCTGGTGGGAAGTCAAAAGTTTACAGAAATATAGTCAATCTATTCTGATTCCTAGAGGGTTAAGGATAATCCTAGGGCCAGGTACCATATCTAGGAAGAAGAATTTATTAAAGCATGGGACAACATTTTGTCCAAATGCTCACATGATCTGATGAAACTTCTCATCGATCATGTACTAATTAAACTAAAAGAGGTAAATGGGGAAATTGAGAAATAGAAAGCTAATATACACAAATGGAACTAACTAGGTGAGTTGCATGACTATGAACAAAAACTACAAGTTAACATAAACAAATCTGCAGATGAACTATAAGAAAGAAAGCAAAACAAGTTCCACGGATTTAAAAGATTAGAAAGCTGAAAAAATATATAGACATCACTTCAACACTAAAATACCAAGAACTTACAACCTAAGTGAATCCTCCGCCAAATGGGAAAACTCATACACCAAATGGGAAAACTCATACACCAAATGGGAAAACTCTGATACTGAGCATAACAGTAGACAGAAATAAAAACAAAAATCTGAAGGTAGAACATATACCGCATCATACATTGTATTGTATTGTGTCTTTATTTATATAGCGCCATTAATGTACATAGCGCATACATGTCCAGAGACCCCCTCCTATCATCATCCTCTAATTTGTAGAGGACAGACTACTGAAAAATACAACAAACAAAGAAAACAAAAGCCCAGAAGGGGACATGGGAGGAGGAATCAAAGATAGAAGAATCTGGGGATACCATCAGCACAAGGGCAGGACAGGGAGACATTAAAGAAAATGATCCAGGAATTTGATACCACAGTGATCAATCTAACAAGTAAACCACTCATACACTGAAGTCTGGATTCGTTATATAGATGACATACTTCTGCTATGGAAAGTTAGTAAACAACTGCTCCAAAAATTTACAACGGTCCTAAGCACAAATAATCATTTTAAATTAACCATTGAAGTCAATCTAAATTCAATCAATTTCCTAGACTTATCAATCTCCAAAACTTCTGAACATCTTCTAACCACTTCCACATAAAGTAAACCCACAGCCACGAATAATTACCTTACAGCTAGTAGCCATCATCCACAAACACTTATACAAGGGATACCTACAGGGAAGTTTCTGAGAATTAGGAGAATCTGCTCTGACATTGAGGATTTTACGTACAAGCCAAAGCTATGAAAAAGAAATTCCTGGAAAGAGGCTACAGCTCTAAATCACTAAAGAAAGCCTACAATAGGGCACTTAGAACAAAAAGGCCATCTCTCCTACAAGACAAAAAGTGAAATACTCCCCAAAAAATCCAATAAAATGTATATCAACTTACAATAAACAATACAAAGACATGATAGTAATCGTAAAAATATATTGGCACATACTTCTCCATGTCCAAGACTGCTTCTTCGAAAAACCAAAAGTGAAAACATGGCTACAAAAACAAACAATAGGATGCTAGAAATGCTATAATTGTAAGGTGTGTCAATATATCAAACCCAGTCAGAAATTCACTATCTAGGATGGGTCAAAATAATTAAATTTACAACATTTTATTAACATGTGGGATGTGTCCTCAATGAACTGGACATACTCCTATCACGTAATGTTAGAGAAAAACATGATGGCAATATCAACTGCCTTAATTTAAAAGGTATTGACCATATCCCTATGAGTATAAGATGAGGGAGTTGGAACAAAAGTCTACTGCAAAGACAACCAGATGGATAGATAAACTCCATACTTTATCACCAAATGGAATAAATGAACGTTTTTTGTTCACATCCTTCATTTAAGATCTCCCATGTAGCCATACATACATATATGTCTATGGGTAACAACTATTTCTGACTAAAAACCTCCTGAATCACATCACCTAGAAACTAACACAAAAATATTAAATATATATATATATCGAATGTCTTAATCTGATAAATACAGTAGCATCTAAAACTAAGATGATAGTGATGGGATAACTATAATCTAAAACACATGATATGATATATTCATTACAATCATATGCTATGTAACCCTTCCCCCCCCCCCCATCTCATATTGGGTACTCTAGGGGAAATGTTTGTACTGGTTACGGTTTGTTCAAGTTGGTACAAAGCTGCTGGCAACAGGGGGCCCTGAGTCTCCCGTGATGGTATAGGGGATATCAGGACAGGCTTTTGAGGTAGAGCTGAGTAATACTCACTGGTACATCGCCTCCATCTCCAACAGATCCCCAGACTGGTAGAGGGGAATCTCTGCAGGAAAACTTCTCTCTTCAGCTTCTCCCTGAATGATTCCAGGCTCAGGCAAGAAGTATGTTGATTCAAGGATATACTTTATTTGACCAATGCATGGTAGACTGCCCATCTCACAGCAGGTTGCTTCAGCCGCACATCAGTAGCTTGTCATCCGAAGGAAGTCCCTGGACAATCACTCCTAGTCAGAGCCCTAGAAGCTGTCCTAGTTCTTCCCTTAGCTCCTAGCGAGATAAGAGGAACGATCCCCCCCCCCCCCACACCCCTAAGGGAGGGCCTCAGATTGGCAGAGCCCTGCAGTCTAGATAGGGTGGACCAGTCTCTCTCAAGCGTAGAGACAACTGCCTAAATTCAGGAAGTGCTATGCAGTAAGTAATTCCAATAAGCACCACCCCTTTGTCACTGTGATTGGACACAGAGCCTGATGACACTATCTTCACTACATGCATATATACTTACATGCAGTAACTCACACATTAACATGGACACAAGAATAAATATATGGGCGCACTCATTCACATATGTACTCACTTGAAAAAAAACAAGTTAAACAGTGATCAGCACTCATTTGCTATTGCACTTGAACCATAAATAAGAGGCCACTGGCTAAAGAAAAACACACGGTTGCATTTACATCAAAAGATCGGGGGTAGACTGCTCCGAAATAAGTGGTAATGCAACAAAATGTTAAATAATTACAACTACCGGTATTTATTGTACGGATCAAAATAAGAGCTGTCCAGCTTTCTTCATGTTCCGAAACATCGCCCCCCCAACTGGAACATTATGATGCCAGTTTTACTAGAAATGGACTCAATATATTTGTATGGTTCAGAATTGACTAAAACGTTTCAGTGAAATTAGTAGCACCGTGTCATGACTTCAAAAGATACTAAACTTAACTTAAAATTGAGTCAGGGGATATTTTGACCATATTTTAGAAAGATTTATACAACATTTGTGAATAGAAAGCAGAAATGGAGAGAGGCTTCCTAAACTAAAAAAATAAGTTATTTAGTTTAGGAAGCCTCTCTCCATTTCTGCTTTCTATTCACAAATGTTGTATAAAGCTTTCTAAAAAATGGTCAAAATAGGCTTGATTCAATTTTAAATAGTACATGTAACCAGATGTTAACCAATTAAAATAAGTAGTGGTACTCCATACATCCTAGAATCAGCATCACACTTCGACCACAGCTCTAAACATGATTTTTTTTCTTCATTCCATTTATTTTTGACCTGCACAATAAATATTTTCATTATTGTCTAGATTTTGGTTGCAATGTCAGCTTATTATTTTTGAGAGCTGGAGCTTCAGTCTACATACAGATGTAGCCGGGGTTATAGTAACCTGTTACATTATGGTGGGATATGTTGTGATATTCTGCGTTACCACAGCCATTGAATCATGTGGAAACTCTGTGCTATTCTGGATTAAAACGTATCACTGGGTTGGTACGGGAAGCTACAAACCCAATGCCATACTTCACAAACAGGAAAAGCAGTTCTGATGACGCGTGCTCGAAGCAAAGCATGATGGGAGTTGTAGTTTTTATCCTCTCCCAGCAATGCACACAGCTACCGGGATATTGAGAGGACTGCAAATTATACTGGTGTCTAATACAGGAAGGGGTGCGCAGCAACGACTAAAATCCAGTGGGTGCTCTACTTTCACTTTTCACCTTGTTAGCTGACAGTCTGACTCTTCGGTAGCTACTATGTGCACGCTGGGGGATTATAAAACTACAACTCCCAGTGTGCTTTGCTTTGAATGGGCAGTCATATCTTCCGGTTATACCTATCCCACGCCTTTCATGTCGCAGCTGAATCCTTGGCATTCTCTACATAGCACGGCAGTCACACCCCTCTTCCCGCGTAGGTTTAAAGGTATCCCTTTTTAATCTAAGACTGTGTATGTGTTAGGGAGTGCATGGATGTGTGTATATGAGAACTTGTACACGTGTAATTGAGGTCAAGTACGAATGTGAACATATGAAGGGCAATAAACAGCAAGTTATTTCAAATTATTGATTGTGCCTATCAAAAACGAAAAGGAATATAATAACACATACATCACAGTTACAGTGAATTCTAAATAATGTAACCAAAAAGTGCGGCATATCAGTGGTATAATACTGTTGCAATAAGAGGAGTATGATGTTGTAGGGTTTATTGGTCCTTTTTTTAACATGCTCAATAAACATGGGAAGATGTAGTAAAGTATATTTCAAAAGAAGACCCACAGGAGGGGGTTATATGCACACCTGATTTATTTAAAAAAAAATGTATTAAAAAATTCAAGTCTCATGCAAATAAAAATAACAAACTGTGAGCTAGTGACTAAAAGCATGATGTAAATAACCCTCTCCACTGGTATAAAATGCAAGAATATATGTGTAATATACCCAAAAGAAAGGGAGGCACAGATTCCCCTATACAGAATCTGGTAACCCGGTTATCAAATGGTATATAATAAGACTGCTATACAACATATCACTCCCAATGAAGAGCAGCAACCACAAAAAAAGGAATATAACCAATTATGTAAATAAGAGAAAAAACATAACCAAAAGTATTTTTCTCCCACACCCAGAAGAATAACAAAATGCTGCAAAGTGAGGCATATCCCAAGTAAAGGAAAAAAGTGCCTCGTGATATTCGGCTTCTCACGACATACAGTACAGAGCTGCTGAAGATGGTAGGTCAATATGCAGGCCCAGCATGAAGCGGTTCATGATGTAATCATGGTTGCAACACACATCACTGATACAGTCTTCATACCAGCATTTATTATGCCAGATTAAATGCATCAGAGACAAATGCACTTTAAACACGAGTGTTTTACAGTCATTGAAATATGACACATATGAACACTCTGTGATACCCCATCCTTAATATATTGTTCTAAATCCTCATTCATTTTTTTAAATTGAGAGTTGTATATTAATTTTCAGCTCCATTTTGTTATTGGAAAATATTGTTGCAGACAGAATTGACTACAGTACTGTAACAAATGTATTAAGTCAGATGCTTCTTGTCAAAGAACTTGGGCGTTTTGCCAATTTAGATTACCATTACAAAGTATTACAAACATTAAAATAGTTAATAGAGCAGCTACAGTATATAAATATTTAAAGTACAGGACTATTATTGTCTGTCATTTCAAGTGCTATCAGTTACAGTCTAGTCCTGTTTATTGTGAAATAATTATGAGTTGATTACCATTGGTTAGAGTAGCTGTTAGTTTGTGTTTTAGTCATGTATATTGACTGCCATCGGTCAATGCTGAATGTTTTGATGTATACATCAGTATGTATACATGATGTATAGCTCAGTACTTGTCACATAATACAATTTTGTGCCAACAGATATTTTTTCATAAAATGTGGATGCTTTTGAATACGTCGGGAATGCGTTCTTCACAGAGGACAACATTAAAACTATTTTGTACATTTCCTCGTAGACAAGGAAAGGAACATATGACCCTCATGGCAAATAAAACCATCTTGGACAAATCTCAAACTACAGATTCAAATTCTAGCAAAAAAAGGCAAGTTAAAAGATTATCAATTGAAGGAAATATTGCAGTAGGGAAATCCACGTTTCTGAGACTGTTATCCAACGCATACAAGGAATGGAACTTTGTCACAGAACCTTTGAATAAATGGCAAAATGTCCATGCCTCCACAACTCAAACACAGCATTCTTCCCATCAGGATATGGGAAATCTACTACAGTTGATCTATGAGGATCCTTCTCGATGGTCTTACACATTTCAGACATTTTCATGTATGGGTCGACTAAAAACCCAGATAGAGCCATTTTCAGAGCAGTTCCTGAATCTCCGAGAGCCTGTGCAGATATTTGAGAGATCTGTTTATAGTGACAGGTATGTGTTTGCTCAAACACTTTTTGAACTTGGTCATTTGAATGAAATGGAATGGACGATGTATCAAGAATGGCACTCTTTTCTTCTTTATGAGTTTGCCGAAAAAGTTGCTTTGGATGGAATAATATATCTGCAGGCAACTCCGGAGAAATGCTTTGAAAGACTTCAACGAAGGGCCAGGTTGGAGGAGTTGACGGTTCAGCTAAAATATCTAGAGAAGCTGCATGATCAACATGAAAATTGGCTGGTAAAGAAGACAACAGATATCCATTTTGAGAATCTCAAGAACATTCCAGTTTTGGTGTTGGATGTCAATGAAGATTTTGAAAACAATCCTGTTGGAAATAAGAGTCTCAGCAACAAAGTGAAGAACTTTCTAGCTGGTCTTTGATGTATATTTGCAGTGTCTTTTTTTTGCTATATAATCACATTTTAAACATTAGGTAATTGAACATCTGCTGTAAACTGAAGTGATAAATCAGGAAGGCTTTAATTCCAAGTTTTAGGTAAACTGTAAATAATAACCATAGGAGCTTTTTTCAGTTTGTTTATTTGCTTACATTTCAACAGCAAGTGTAGTTGACAACTTTTGAAGATTAAGTTCGCTTTATTGTTCTTCGGGATTGTAAAGACCATAGGAAATGATCTGTGCATACAGTACGAGGGGATATATGTTTGTCAAACAATACGTTTCCATTTCCATTTAAATTAGAGTAGAGCATGCTGTACAACATTTTTGAAAAACAATCCTAAACACAGGGTGAGTTTGAGTAACATGGTGTTATCTGCTGTAGTCCATAATATATCAACATCCTGATAAAGCCATTGTGTGAAAATGGGTTGCTTGGTAAATGATGATTCTACTTTAGTTAATAAATGATGCAGCATGTGCTTTATTGTTCACAATGTTATCAATATTTTATTTCACTTTGTAGCTTTGTTGTAAAGAAAATGTTTTTTGTTTACAGCAATGTATTTTTCGGTTGTATATAGCCTACTAAAGACGACTGTCGCATGTCAACATCATACATAATTTTAGTCATGGTTGGCATTGCAGTATTTATAAAAAAATATTTACTATGAAAAGATAAACAAATAACTAAGGGAACTTAACAGAAAGCGGGCTGACTAGTAGAATATTAATTTCCAGTGTTTCTTGAACATAGAGCATGGTCTAAGCAATGTTATTACCCTTTCTGCACAACTAATTTAAGCAAGCCTGTGCTTGGTACTTCCCTTGTGCTGCACCTGTTCAGTGACATTAGCGGGTTTCTAATGACATTTTGGGAACCTCCTACTTGAGACTCGAGCAGCCAAAAAAGGCATTGGCTGGTGTCTCCACATTTTTGACACAAGTTCAACCCTGCACACAAAATAAATATGACACGTTTCAGATGCCGGCTTTGCATGTCACTATTCTGGCATGTCCATATAGCTAATCTTTAAAGCAGTAATCTGTTCTGCTCAATATATTATATCTATATCTCACACACACAGTTCAGAAACAGAGCACTCCCTACACAAGAGGTGGAATTAATTCCGGGTGCATACCGTCCATATGTCTGCAACAGCACACAGGTAAGTAAATCATACATTTTCAATATTTGATAGAAGACACAAAAAACGACGTTTCGGTCGTGGTGCTTGAGAAAGGTCCCACTGGGGGACCGAAACGTCGTTTTTTGTGTTTTCTATCAAATATAGAAAATTTATGATTTACTTACCTGCGTGCTGTCCCTTGATGTCGTGTTGCAACCGGTATCGTATGGTCTGTTATTGCTTTATGGGATAAGCACCAAAACTTATTTACTTGGAAATGGTGTGCCGGCTGTGCATTGGATTATATATTATATATATATATATATATATATACAGTGGTCGACAAATAACCCCAAAATCTACTCGCCGAACAAAAAAATCTACTCGCCACCTAGTCCCGCCCCCCAGGCCCCCTTTAAAAAAAATTGAATAACATTCGTTTTTGACATCATTTTATTTATTGTATTACATTATACTACAATTAGTCCTTGTTACGTGTGTGTGTGTGTGTGTGTGTGTGTGTGTGTGTGTGTGTGTGTGTGTAAATGTCAGATTTAGAAAACAAAGCCAGATGTGAATGACTAGTTTCCTGCACCCTTTAACCAGTGTCTGGATGCCCCCGCTTAACAATAACTAAAGCAACAATCCCACCTGGGATCATACCTGATCCACAGTCCCTCAATGTCCAGGTACACTCATTCCTGCAATGTTATAAGTTGGAGGGGAGGTGTTCCCTACATGTCTTCTGGGTTAGGGGGGATTCCGATGTCTCTCAGTCAGTCACCTGTCTCGTGAAGCTTGAGTCAGATCTGGAAGAAAGTAGTATAGGTTATTTCGGTGTAGGTATAGGGCAGTTAAGATATATAGGGTAAATAAGATATCCAGAGTGAGACAGCGTGAGACAGACAGAGAGCGAGACAGAGTGTGAGAGAGAGGGAGACAGATACTGGTGGGGAGCGGGGGGGTGACTGGGTGGGGGGTGGGGTGACTGACTGGGTGGGGTGACGGGGGGGTTGGGGATACTGGGTGGGGGGGTGGGGTGATGGGGGGTGACTGGGGGGGTACTTCTGGTGTCCTGCACACACACACTCACTTTCTCTCCCATACACACACTCTCATATACACACACCTCTCCCATACACACACACACACACACACTCTCATATACACACGCATGAGGGGCGTAAAGTGCAGGGGAACTGCAGCAGAGGAGTGGAGGGGAAAGGGTGCTGCTGCAGGGAGGCTCTGTGCAGCCGTGGGGGGAGGGGGTGGTGATCGGTACCTGGGCACCCTGGGGGTGGTGGTATGTGGGCAGCCAGGGAGGGGGGGTCTCAGAAGGCTGTGGGGGGCTATGGCTCCTGGGTGGAGTGGTGAGGGAGGGGATCCCTGCAGCCGAGGTCTCTCTCACCTTCACGGCAGTGGCTGGAGCCGGCTGGCTTCTCTCTCTCTCTGCAGCTGAGGGGGGGGGGGGGGCGTTCCCTCTCCCCCCCCGGGGGCCCGGGGGGGGGGGGGGGGGGGGGGGGGGGGGGGGGGGGGTTGGCTTCCTCTTCCTGCTGCAGCTTCTCTGTCCCTGGCTCCTCCATTCCTGTGCAGCAGCCGTGGGGACCTCCCGCCCCGTGCAACGATCGAGGGGAAGAGGGAGGGGAGTGCCAACGTGCCTGTGGGAGGGCGTACAGGCGGCAGCGGGAAGGAGCAGAGGGGCCGCTGGGGTGAGTACCGGAGCCATGTGGGGACCAGGGGGATCGCGCCTGTGGGCTTGCAGGAGGCAGCGGGAAGGAGCAGAGGGGCCGCTTGGGTGATTTCAGGAGCCATGTGGGGAACAGGGGGATCGCGCACAGGAGGCAGGGGGATGGAGGCACAGAGAGTACTTACTCTCCAACAGATCTCCGGGCAAAAAGAATGGCCGCTCGTTAGGGGCGGGCTCATATAGAGCCTGGCCGCACGCCCACAAAGCCTGGGAGCACGCGCCAATCAGCAGTCAGGTAGGGGGAGTTTTTTTCTTTTCTTTCAGCGCGAGCAGGGAAAATTTAAAAAAAAAAAACGTGTGCTGTTTGGGCCAATAGGAGCTCGCCACAATGTTAAATCCATTCGCCCGGGGCGTGCAGATGTATAGGTTTGTCGAACACTGTATATATATATATATACACACACACACACACACACACACACGTGTGTGTATATATATATATTTATTCCAGCACTCCAGTGATCAAAGTAGTAGCAGCTGGTGCTAGTGCCATATAAATAAACGACATACAGTACAGTACAAGTGTTGAAGTGGTAAAGAGACAACAGCACTCAGCAATTTAAAAAAAAGAGTTGTATTAGTATTAATCAATACTTGCACATATCAATGACATTTCGATCCTTGATAAGGATACCGTTCCGGGATCAAAACGTCGTTGATATGGGCAAGTATTGATTTATACTAATACAACTCTTTAGGTAAATCCAACCTCAGATGAACAGCACATGACATATTACACTGTCATGATTTATTTAACAAAAATAAAGCCAAAATGGAGAAGTTATTTGTGAAAAACTAAGTACACCCTTACTGCTTCCATAGGAATTAAGATGCTACAGTAAGTAGCAGACAGGTGCTGCTAAACAAATGCCCTTGATTAATTGATCATCAGCAAGTGTGACCACCTCCTATAAAAGCTGAAGTTTTATCAGTTTGCTGGTCTGGAGCATTCAGGTGTGTGTTAACACAATGCCAAGGAGGAAAGGCATCAGCAATGATCTTAGAGAAGCAATTGTTGCTGCCCATCAATCTGGGAAGGGTTATAAGGTCATTTCCAAACAATTTAAAGTCCATCATTCTACAGTGAGAAATATTATTCAAAAGTGGAAAACATTCAAGACAGGTGCCAATCTTCCCAGGAGTGGACGTCCCAACAAATTCACCCCAAGGTCAGACCGTGCAATGCTCAGAGAAATTGCAAAAAAAACAAGTGTTACATCTCAGACTCTACAGGCCTCAGCATTTAAATGTTAAAGTTCATGACAGTACAATTAGAAAAAGACTGAACAAGTATGGTTTGTTTGGAAGGGTTGCCAGGAGAAAGCCTCTTCTCTCTAAAAAGAACATGGCAAAGTTGCATCTGAACAAACCACAAGACTTCTGGAACAATGTCCTTTGGACAGATGAGACCAAAGTGGAGATATTTGGCCATAATGCACAGCGCCACGTTTGGCGAAAACCAAACACAGCATATCAGCACAAACACCTTATACCAACTGTCAAGCATGGTGGTGGAGAGGTGATGATTGGGCTTGTTTTGCAGCCACAGGACCTGGGAACCTTGCAGTCATTGAGTCGACCATGAACTCCTCCGTATACCAAAGTATTCTAGAGTCAAATGTGAGGCCATCTGTCCGACAGCTAAAGTTGGCCGAAATTGAGTCATGCAATAGGAAAATGATCCCAAGCACAACAGCAAATCTACAACAGAATGGCTAAAAAAGAATATAATCAAGGTGTTACAAAGGCCCAGTGTGACGGGAGACCAAGTCTTATTAACACCTTAATACCGGGATTCTGGATCGAGCACAAAAGGAGGGTAAAATAAGTTGTAATTTATTTCCTTTTAAGACAAAACACAATTCTTCACAATTACACTCAATATACACTTACTGGGATGGAGAAATGAAATATAATGTCCACGGAATGAATAACTGGAAAACAAAGTCTCTAGGCACCACTGCATGGGAGTGGGGTGGTGCGAGAATAGAGCCGTGCGACAGTCCTCGGCTAGGGGTGCGGAATGCAACCCCTGTATCTCCGTCGAAGAAAAACTTTTCGTTGTGTCCTTATAGAATTCGTTCGGGAATCCTTAGTTCAAACGAATTCTGGAAGAGGGGTGCAATCCTTGATTACGATGTTTTAACCCCTCACACTCCGGAACTCCGCTGACGCTGAAACGGACCTTGGTTGAAGCTTAAGATGTTTCTTAGCTGAATCTTAGGTGAATCTCCTCATAACTGGGATGCAGGCATTGTTATAGGCTTAAGACTCTTATCTTTAACCTGTACGGCCAATCCCCCTCCCCGTGGGAATAACTTTTTCCACCTATTCCAGACTTGCCAGTAGCTCATAACCCTGGCAGAGGTGGCTTCCCAGTCTGCTAAGGGCATGCGCTAATGTAACACCTATGCCGCTTAGCATACGGGACCCAACACTTACCTGTCGACAGTAAGTCTGGGCTTCGGCTACCATTTGTTGCTAGCCAGGATTTTACACCGGGACAGGGTACTTTACTGTATCCCGCCCTCCCTGACACTTCAGGGTCTCTGAGGATTTTGATTCCGGACTTCTCTAGACATCGGGGCACCAGCCCAGCAGGGTGCCCTTTGAAGTACGGAGTTGGAAATCCCTCAGCTCATTTATTTCAAACATATGCGCATGTTAATGGATTCACTGCCGGGCCGACAGGAAAGGGTTCCTGTCTTCATATTTTAAAGTACCTAAAACAAGGCTTATTTTCATATGTGACTTCTACATGAGTTGGTGGCATTATGACAACATTGTATGAACAATAATAGACAGCACTCTAAATAATGAATAAAAGAATCATGACGTACAGGGTGCAAACAGAACAAAGTGGGCCCAAACAACCCCACTGAAGATCATATAAACCAAAACAAGGGCTCCAGCACACACTGATTAATAGAGAAAACGAAGGAGTCACGGAATAAGCCAAAAATGTAATAGCGGTAATAATAGAACAATATAAAAATGCAGAATATATGGATCTTAAAAAGCACAAGAGTAGGGGGAGAGACACAGGGAAGGGGAGTGGGGGAAAAACACTAAAGGAAAAACTGCAAACAAATAAACATAGAATAAGACAATGGGGGAGGGTAAGAGGGGCAACGTTTCAGGGTAATAACCCTTTCCTCAGACCCGTTGCCTTTGGTCCAACGGAACCACAAGGTACTTCCCTTAACCCTAACCCCCCTATAAGACACAAAGTAGCCAAATAAGGATAGCTCAGAATCAAGCCCAGGTCAAAAGTCCACAGTATATGCAAGAGTGTATACAAACTCAAACCGTCCTTTAAGTGGGATTATCAGTCTCTCTCTCTCTCTCTCTCTCTCTCTCTCTCTTTCTCTCTCTCCAATTCAAAGCAGTTTTTCCTTTAGTGTTTTTTCCCCCACTCCCCTTCCCTGTGTCTCTCCCCCCTACTCTTGTGCTTTTTAAGATCCATATATTCTACATTTATAGTCGTGTAGCATTTCCATATTTGTGTGATACCTATTGTTCTATTATTACCGCTATTAAATTTTTGCCTTATTCCGTGACTCTTTCGTTTTCTCTATTAATCAGTATGTGCTGGAGCCCATGTTTTGGTCATTATGACAACATGTATGTGTATGATTAGTCCCTAGTCATCTGCATTTCAAATATTAGAGTGCCAGCTCACTCCTAACGCAAGTTAGCCCCTTAATTGAATGGACTCTGTGATGTGGTCTGTGGTTTGACTTATAATCGTTCTGCGGTAAGAAGCCGGCACTCAATGTAGCATTGCTTGTCGGGATCAATAACCACAGAAGCACTTTACCAATTGACCTTAATTGCTTAACGAGACCGCCGGATACATTGTTGCACTCCGCCACTTCAACTAGACCGCAGGCCACTTATCCACTTGAGTTTGTGGTTAAGGCTTTCCCTGAGCGGTTTGCGGTTTGCGGTTTAGGAAGTGATTCAGAGCTACAATGCAGCCGCTCACCGCAGGCACGCTTATTCAATTAACTCTTTCCACAGCGCTAGGGGCCCCCTCTGCTTAGCGGTACATTTTACACAATCTTAATATATAAAATCGAATGGTTATTGAGGTTAGTGCTATCTGCGGTGAATCTGATTGGTCCGTGACTCTCATTGGCCAAGAGGTACGCCCCACTGTGACATCACCTCCTTCACTCTCACACACTTGCAGTCACACCACACGCCCAGAACCACACACACACACACACACACACACACACACACACACACACACACACTGACCTGTCATCCCACATCTCAGTCATGCTGTCACCCCTGTAGCTCACACTCATGCTTACTCCCCTGTAGCTGACACTCATGCTTACTCCCCTGTAGCCAGAACTGTAGGCACAACGGACGAAGCGCACTCCCTATAGCCGCGCACATTCAACCGCGACACTCCCTGTGCACATGGCCGGCCATATGGCCTCCTTCATATGCACATGCCCGGACTAACCGCCGGAACAACCGCACTCCCTATAGCCGCGCACATTCAACCGCCATTCTCCCTCCGCAGTCGCCGGCCGACAGTCCCTGTGCACATGGCCGCCCATATGGCCTCCGCACACACACGACGACACTCCCACGCACCATCAAGACTGCCTTACTAAAAACACATATATTCAAATATAAATATATATCAAAACAATGGCGTGCATCACTACGCACTTTACATTTTTATTACAACAATGCCTGCCCGTACCTTCACCTACGCACTCTTTATTTACTTTCTAAAATGGCCGCCACATGAACTTACAACATGTACCTTACATTGACATTATACAATGTCCCGCTTTGCCAATGTTACATTATTTCCCTTAATAACATTATTTTATTACTTAACTTTATTAAATAGCCGCAATACTACATTTAATTTACATTATTAAATGTCCGCATTCACAATATGTGTGTTTAACATTAACAAATGACCGGCAGCCTTCACCTACGCACTCTTAATTTAATTTAAAAAATGGCCGCCACACACACTTACAACATCTACATTTCATTTACATTATTTTATTCCAGCCCCCCCCTCCCCCCTCTTACCCGACCACCAAATCACACTTTCCCCCCCCCCCCCCACTTCACCCACCTCACCCCCCCCACTTCACCCACCTCCCCCAGCACGCTCTCTAAGGCTCAACATCCCGAGGAGCAGGAGGAGGGCGGCAGGGAGTTAATACCTCCTTTGTGCCACTGGGAGTCGGCGGAGGCCACGAGGGGGGAGACAACCAGTGGCAGCCCGAGGAGCGTGGCATGCTGGCAGGTGAGGAAATGCAGGGGGAGGAATCCATGCCTTTGACGCACCCACCTTGCTTTTGACGGCGCCCCTTCTCCTGTCCATTGTCCCTCCCCCCACCTTTTCCTAGCGGGAAATTTCACTCACGGGCAACGCCGGGTCTCTCAGCTAGTACAGTATATATTAGGACTGCAAGTAGGTTCTGAGCTGCAGAACTGACACTCCATTTCTACCTTATGACCCAGGGGACATCACAGGTGATATACAGGGAAAACATGGCATTACAGTGACCATACAGTTAACCCCTTCATCCCCAACCGGGCTTAGGGGCAACCAGCCGGGCATAATACCTTTATTATTGGTCTGGTTACTACTTCACCGTCACACCCAGTCAAAATCGAGATCTCAATCCGATTGAAATGCTGTGGCAGGACCTTAAGAGAGCTGTGCATATACAAATGCCGACAAACCTCAATGAACTGAAGCAACGTTGTAAAGAAGAGTGGGCCAAAATTCCTCCACAACGATGTGAGAGACTGATAGTCATACAGAAAACGATTACTTCAAGTTATTGCTGCTAAAGGTGGTTCTACAAGCTATTGAATCATAAGGTACAGCAGGGCCCCGGGTATACGGCGGGTTCCGTTCAAGAGGCCCGCCGTATAGTGAAAATCGCCGTAAAGCGGATCCGGCGATTTTCACTTCAGCGCATGCGCAAACCGGCATTTTTGCCATTCTGCGCATGTGCAACCTATGGTATGCGCGCGCAACCTATGGTATGCATGCGCAAACTGCGGTCTGTGCATGCGCGATTTACAAACCAACGTATCAGCGGATCGCCGAGAAGCGAAACGCCGAGAAGTGGGGCCCTGCTGTATACTTAGTTTTTCACACATGGCTTCTCCATTTTGGCTTTATTTGTGTTAAATCATGACACGGTGTAATATGTCATGTGTTGTTCATCTGAGGTTGTATTTACCTAATTTTAAGACCTGCTAAGGAACAGTTGATTGCTATTATGTCCCTTTTATGTAAAACCATAGATTTCAAAGAGGGTGTACTTTCTTTTTCAAACCACTGTAATATATATATGTGTGTGTGTGTATATGTATGTGTGTGTGTATATGTATATATATGTATATGTGTGTGTGTATGTGTGTGTGTGTGTATATGCAATGCTCCACACAGCAGGCACAATACAAATACCACACAAGAGTCTGGAGTACAAAATCAGAGGAAGGTTCACCTGTTCCTCCAGCAATGTCGTGTACCTCATCATGTGGATGAAATGCCCAGGGAGCTGTTACTACAATGGTGAAACGGGTGAGGGGCTAAACAAGAGAATGAATCTGCATTGCCACAGCATCACACGCGGAATAAGAGACAGTCCTGTCAGCGAACATTTCTCTGACTGACCATAAGATGAATGATCTGAAGGTGGCCATACTCCAAGGTAATCTTAGAACACCGAAAGAGAGACAGTTGCATGAATACACATTTATGCAACTGTTCAGGACACTAAGCGGTGGCCTAAACCGAGACCGCAGTTTCATGAGTCACTACTGACACCAGAGAACTCTCTTCCCATGAGTGCTAAAGGCCATGTCTATACATACTGCATGCACACACAGCTGTTTCTTACACCTACAAATACTCCATGTAATTCCATCCCTATATACCAATAGGCACCACATAGTATCTACACACAATTTTAGTAAAGCAACACCCTCTTACATTTCCACACCTACCCACACCATTGATATACACTCCCACTCTACACACACCTTTTGTAAAGCGCTGTATACACTGTGGGCTTAAATTTATATTTACATACACACACACACACACACTCTTACATCACTAACATTCAGGGACTATTTAACACCAAGTCATAAATCGCATACTACACAGGGGGAGGGGGGGATAGGTTTCAGTCACAGATACATTCCAAGATGCACTGTTTTTAAGTAAAAACCTTTCTTGCTTTATTCAGTGTAACATCGCCGGAAGAAGAGATCAGTGTATCTTGAAAGATCGCACAAATAAAAGCATTTCGTTAGCCACAGAACGGTATTGTCTATTCATTTTTTATATATATATATATGTGTATTTTTAAATTGTATGTTTACCTGAGCACCTTCCCACTTTGTATTCTCTCTCCCTTTGTGTATTAGGGACTCTATTCTTCAAAAAGGTTTAATATTTAGCGCTACTGCTTTGTTCAATGGAGTTTGTATATTAAATATGTATTGCGGGGTAATCTTTAGCTTGTCTGCCTTTCCCTGACCATGGCCAACCGATATATGCACTGACCATATTGTTTTCCATGTTTGATTAGAACTCTGACAGATTAATAGGAGGGGTAAATAACAGAACACCCAGTGATGGCTCAGTGTGGGATGGCAGGATTGACTGCTGACAGACTTAATTTTATTTGAACAGAGGAAGCTGCTGCAAAATCCTGCTTGGCTAAGGTGGCCGAGGTCATGGGTATTTGTTTCTCATCTCAATAGAAAATAATTGCCATCTCAGTTGCTGACTTAAAAAAAAAATGATGTTCAAGTCTCAGAACTTAATCACCATACTATGTGATAACTGTACAAGGCCTGTGTCTGAAGTATACAGTATCTCTCTTGTTAGAAAGTGATAAATAGTGCAGGTTATCTTTTTTTTTTATTACAGCATCAGCATATTTAGTAGAAATAATGCTGACTGTCTTTTTTTTATCTGTTAACGGCTTATTGTATAGTGTGTAATGCAAATTGATCCATGTTACAGAAAATCGTTGTAAGTTTCCCGACCTATTTGCTTTTTGCTGCATGTGGAATATTAGCAGCATCACTGTAAATAGTTGAAATCCAAAGTAAAATATATAGCTTTTTAAATTGAATACGCCACCTCCCTTATTTGGAGCTCAGAGGGATCTTGCTGGTAGGGCCGTAGTGGGCGCCACTTTCAATGACTCCCCTTGTTCAAGGTGTGTATGTGTATATATTGAACAATAAAGTATTTTTATAGCAGTGATCACTGTCGCAAAAATACTTCATTGTTAACCCCAAGTGTGCTCTATCTTCCTTCTGCATTGCTGTACACACTCACATTTCCATTACACCTTGGATGTAACTACGTTAAGGATTGCCTTACCACACAGTCACCTCTCTCCAATCACAATCCCTTGAACTGAAGGGAACAGATCTTTATGGTTTCTGGTTATGTTCCTTAAATCTGAAATGCAAGTCAGATCTATGTAACTTTTCAGGCTTCTAAGTAAATACAAAAAAAGAGGAGTACAGTACATTCATGTAGACCAGGGCTCTTCAACTAGTTTTCCAAAGGGGCCAGATCAAGAACTACTGTATTTAGGAGTGGATGGACCAGCAGCTTATTGTAATGCAATTTAAGGACATGAACATTATTATTTCAACAGTTTGCAAGCTTTTATAACCTCTATACCATATATGTGAAAAAAGAAGAAAGAAAAAAACAGGCGCACACCTAGTGCATTAACGTAATAAAATATATATTAAAGGAACATAAAATCAAACAAATGCCCACTCACAAGAGTACTGCAAATAAAAGCATTTATGAGATTGGCTCTCATGTGGCAGTAATGCGGTCCTCTCAGTCCGGCTCGAGGCAGCAGCGTCCTCCCGTGACCCTCCTTCGTATAGCCGGAAGTAGAATCCCTCCTATTGAGTGCTCGGCGAAAAGAGTCCCTCCGGGAACCAGCAACTGGAAATCCTCTGTGCCGGTAGCAGGATCGTGGGAGACACAGGAGCTTACGTCTCACATCCAATAGCAGCAATGTTCATGGGCAAATGACGACCACAATCAGACCACGCCCTACGCGTTTTGTCATCGATGATGACTTCATCAGGGAATACCCACTAGACACCCCTTCACAGTATTTATAGGGAGGCATTTGCATTAATTAATTAAACACATAAATCGAAATTAATACTAATACAATTCATATAGTGTTATGAGGACCCGGCTGAGTTAACTAGAGATCGAGTTTGGAATGGGAAAAAATGGGAGATATCAATTTAATTAGAAAAAATACCTAACATGTATCAACAATCAACAATTGTATTATATTATTAACCATCAATTGAATTGACAATTGATAACCTTAGTTTCAAAAAAGAAAATGATAAAAATGAACTAAATACTAGAATATAAAAATGATATAAACAAACAAACATATAATTGTTTGTTTATATAATTTTTATATTCTAGTATTTAGTTCATTTTTATCATTTTCTTTTTTTAAACTAAGGTTATCAATCATTTATGTGTTTAATTAATTAATCAATTAATGCAAATGCCTCCCTATAAATACTGTGAAGGGGTGTCTAGTGGGTTCCCCTGATGAAGTCATCATCGATGACAAAACGCGTAGGGCGTGGTCTGATTGTGGCCGTCATTTGCCCATGAACATTGCTGCTATTGGATGTGAGACGTAAGCTCCTGTGTCTCCCACGATCCTGCTACCGGCACAGAGGATTTCCAGTTGCTGGTTCCCGGAGGGACTCTTTTCGCCGAGCAATCAATAGGAGGGATTCTACTTCCGGCTATACGAAGGAGGGTCACGGGAGGACGCTGCTGCCTCGAGCCGGACCGAGAGGACCGCATTACTGCCACATGAGAGCCAATCTCATAAATGCTTTTATTTGCAGTACTCTTGTGAGTGGGCATTTGTTTGATTTTGTTCCTTTAATATAGTTTTATTACGTTAATGCACTAGGTGTGCCCTGTTTTTTTTTTCTTTCTTCTTTTTTTCACAGATTTGGTGGAGGTCAGGATTGGGGATCCCTTGAAAACGGCTGCAATCACCTGGGAGCAATTGACATTGGAACAGGACTTTTTTTTTCAAGGTTTTAAGGTTTTTTATTTACTTTTTGCGAATATTTTTTTTTTTTCATGTTGGTCATATTTTTATGTTTTATTATATAGAGACCCGGTTTCACCTACCCCCCCTATCATACTACTCTAGACTTATTTCCTAGCTACTTCTTCATCTCTCTCTCTACGTTCTCTTAGCTTCTTTTTATACTACTATCTATTTGATAAATCACTCTGCTCCTGCTTCTTCCTCCTACGTGTTTAATGCAACGGCAATTCTACCCCCCCTATACTCTCTTATATTTTTTTTTATTTCTTTAAGTAGTTAATATTTCCTTTCATTGCTCACTCACTTCTTACTCATTTGTGTCATAGCGACCATACACACTGCCCACTAGTCATATGCACCTTTTAGTCTAATAGTTCTTATTATTATTAGCTTCTATATCAGTTAAATAGAGGGCTTTACTTCATGTTTTTGTTTTTTGTTCTATTACCATACATTTACATACCTCAAGTCAGACGTATGTATGTTTCAGTGGTAGAATTGCATCTTGCCCTAAACGAACCTAGTATGAAAGTAGCAGGAGACAGAGTCCAAGGAGCCAAATGCAGAGCGCTTCGAGACTCCGATTTGCACAAGTCCGCTATCCGGCAGAGGTAATGCAATTTTAAAGATGCCTCTAAAACACTATTGCCCACATTTATTATAAGTGCTACGCCTTTGCAAATCTCAGGACCATTCATGTTAATGGGTCTTTCAGTGTGTCAATATGTATCTAGCCAACCTGTTACTAATGTGCATGTACATTCTCCCCCGTTTCATTGAAAAATACATTGCATACCACTATCATGCTGATATTGTGCCATGGTCTGTGTTTTCATTATTGCAGGTATGCTTTCAAATTGGTAGCATGAAGAGAAAATCACTTTATGCTGACACTGCTTTTTTGAGGACTGTATATGGTGGATACTATTTAAACACAGGGAAGATGTAGAGACTGCACGGGTTGATTAATTCCATGGGGTTTTTAATAACCTTAACACAATGGCCCATTTTAATTGTCACTTTGGGAGAAGGTCAATCAGTATTTTGTACAGTTGTAGAAAACTGTTGAAAGATGTTTCATAAAACTACGTTAGGCAGAAAAGAAAAATAAGTTATTTTTTTTGGCGTTGGATAAATAAAGTTAACTTGTTCTGGGAACTGCTTAAAACAAGGTATGGGGTCTATAATGGTTACAGATAGTGGTCCTATGTACTATCGAGGTGTTTGTAATCCCTATGACACATTTGAAAAAAAAAATGTATATTTTTTTTTAAACCGAATAGTCAAATCACTTGCCTGGAACTACACATACGTCCACACATTTGGTTTTTTTCAATCTTTCCTTCCTTTTTGCACACTAATGACCACCCTTGCAGTAATTGAGTTGGGTTAAAGGTCCCACTGAGTTTTTTGAGCCTAAGACAAAGGTGATAAATGTGAAAGTTTTGTGATGAACAGTCTATGTAAGGTAACATGCAGGGCAAAGCTTAATTTGTGGCAAGAGCTTTTAGACAGGTCTTTGCCATAATATTATCTGCCATCAAGAAACTCCGTCATTTTCCATAAAATGCCGCCATCACGTGTACACACACACCACCCTGAATGAAGGCTCATCATAATATTTTCTGCTTTGTTTCCAAGGATTCTACAACATTATAATGACTGGAAAAGGCAGATGCAGTTGTGTGTTATATTACACTGGTTTGAATTCATTGGGTATTTCTTTTCTTGTGTATATAGTATTACCTTCTAGTTAAGCTGCTTATTGCATCACAAACTCAGTAATGGGCTAAAGAGCGAAAAAGACCTTTGCAGGGCTAAGAAGGTGGAAACATGAATAAATATACAACATTTTGGAATAAGGCTTGAGCGTATAAAAATTGGTCACTAAAGCAACGACACAGGACAGCACTAACTTGTTAGTTTACATACCCTCAGTATTATATATTATATGCCCATAGCGGTAACAAATAATAACGTGTGTGTGTGTGTGTGTATGTGTGTGTGTAGTGTGTGGTTGTGTGTGGATGTGTGTGGTGTGTGTGTGTCATATGTGTGTGTGTTTTCTATCACCATTATATCCTCTATATTATATATATATAGTATATGATCAACCCTCCTGGCGACAGATCCCTTAGAGGGATCGAAAGTTGGATGTTATTGTGCATGTTTTAATATCATAATTTGTTGTTATATCCACTTCACCTGAAGTGCTGTCGCTTACTTTGCTGTACGCGGGGTGAATGCTAAGACTTTACTACTCCGAGGGGACCTATGCACCTATTCATTTTGAATTGATAACACCCATAACCGGAAGTGTGCCAGTGATTCTTTATCATATATATATATATATATATATATATATATATATATATATATATATATATGTGTGTGTGTATATAAAATTATTATTATTATTTTCCATCAATAATTTATTAATATTGTCTAAAAGTGTATTTGTTTTGTTTTGGCAAAGAAAGATGGTAAATTTGTGATTCACATAATCCTTTACGAGTATGTCGTGTTACTATAGTCTCTCTTTGAGCCAGTAACATTAATAAATTGTTTCAATCTAATGTGGTCCCTAGAGTGGGAGCCAGAGAGTGCCCCCTCCTAATTTGCACTCTTAACCACATAGATATACAATTGGATCGTATAATATGTCCTAATATATACAATTGGATCATATAATACGTCCTAAGACCCAATGTCTTCATAAACCGCCACTGTTATTAGTTATGAATATTATAGATATGCAGTCACTGACACAAGTAAGTAGATACCTATAAACAAGGGCATACAAGTTAACAACACACATACAGTGCTACAGTAGATACAAAGTTATTTTATTCCAAAAGAAGACACTTCCCAGCATATAAAGATGTGCTTTAACATATGTATAAATACAGCAAGAGTACGTCGGCGTCGCCTACTTGTGACGTCAATGGTCTGCGGCAAACATTGTGGATGGTTACTCTGATGCGTCCCGTTCCACAATTATGCACATTTGTTGCATTTTCCTTCATTGCCTAACAGACCTTTTGCTGCCACACTAGTATGCTCTGTTTTTAAATGTGTTCTATCTCTGGACCATTAAGCTGAGGTCAGTTTGTAGCACGTGAGGTTTTGGATATATCTCCACTTAGCGCTTCTGTGGAATAATAACCTAGCTGTGAGCCTATTCCTACACTCATTCTGCTAGGCATGCATCTAGTACCCACTCAGAGTGCATTTTTCTTCTGTTGAACAGAAGAAACTAGTGGACAAAAATATAGGAAAAACTTGCTCTACCTGTAGGGTGCTACCTAAGGATATTGACTTCCTAGGAAGCTTGCTGTATATAGAGAGAGGGAGAAGAAAAGTGAGAGATATTTGTGATTGGTGCACTCCTAAGAAATCCCAAATATGAGCCGGTGTATACGTATATTAAATTGGCACTTTGCTTGTGTTCTTACCGGCTGAGGTAACTCTTTAACAAAATATCTTACTAAATCTTGTTCATCATGTCTAGGGATGATGATAACCTGACAGGTGGGTGCTAGATTAAATGTGTAAGCACAAATACCTGAATATTTAGGGTATTTGTATGAAAGATATAAAACTAAGACTAAACTTTAATACATCACTCTACTCTTTCCTAAATCTGTCTCCGCATCTCCCCTCCTGAAATCCCTCTCCTGGCTTTCGATTAAATCACGTATCTCACACTCAATTCTCCTGCTCACTTTTAAAGCTTTACACTCTTCTGCCCCTCCTTACATCTCAGCCCTAATTTCTCGCTATGCACCATCCCGACTCTTGCGTTCTTCTCAAGGAAGTCTTCTTTCTACCCCCTTTGTATCTAAAGCTCTCTCCCGCCTTAAACCTTTCTCACTTTCTGCCCCACACCTCTGGAATGCCCATCCCCTCAATACCCGACTAGCCCACTCGCTATCCACCTTTAAGACTCACCTTAAGACACATCTGCTTAAAGAAGCATTTGAGTAGCACTGGATAATCATGGACACATGACACATAAAGCTTGGCCCCCTGCAGACGCACTTACTAGTATTCCCTCCTACTGTTTCTGTATGTTCTCCCTACCTACCAATTAGATTGTAAGGTCCTCGGAGCAGGGACTCCTTCCTTAATGTTACTTTTACAGTATGTCTGAAGCACTTATTTCCATGATCTGTTATTTATATTATTTGTTATTTATATGATATGTATTACTACTGTGAAACGCTATGTACATTTATGGCGCTATACAAATAAAGACATACAATACAATACAAATGAACACATGAAGGTAACTGATGAGTATGTGTGTGTAGCCCTGTGTAATTTTGGGGTTACATGCCTCTCTCCTCCTGTGCAATAATCCCTGTTAAAAGGGCAGGTTTGCCAGGAGTAATCATGTGGTTTGCCCTCATCCCCTGTGATGTGTATTGTGTAGTGAAGGAAGTGACATCATGCTCTGTGTCCAATTACAGTGACACACAGGGGTGGTGCCTACTGGAGCTATATAGTATGCAACACTGCCTGAATTTAGGGTGTGTGTGTGTCTCATCCCACCTGAATGAGACTGTCTGACCCAACACACTGCCAGGGCTCTGCCAAGGATTGTGGCCCTCCCCTAGGGGAGAGGTGGGGAGACTATTCCCCTTACTCTATTAGAGAGTAAGGGAAGAGCAAGGACAGCTTCTAGGGCCCTGACTAGGAGTGGTGTCCAGGGACTTCCTTGAAGTGGGCATAGATGTGCGGCTAGAGACCGGCCACAATGATGGGCATTTTGCCACTATGGATGTTAATAAAGAATGTCCAACATGAAAGAACCTTCTTGCCTGAGAGTGGAGTCATTCAGGGAGAAGCTGCACCCAGAGATTCTCTTTCAGAGACTCCTCTCTGCTGTCGTGGGGACCTGGAAGAGATGGAGGCGCTGTACCAGAAGCGAGTAGATCTCAGCATTACCTCATGAGCCAGCCCTGATGTATTTCCCCATATCACCGCGGAAGACTCAGGAGTCCTGTAAGCCAGCAGGTGCACCACACTACATTACATGTAACATGGGGCAGTTTCCTCACGTAAGGGGCCAATGTGAGATTGGGGGGGGGGGGAAACACTGTTACATTTTTGGAGGCGCTGCTGAGATCATCAGGACAGGCTTTAGCTAGGCGAGCTGAGGAAAGGAACATGTATGCTACCAGGAAAGTGCTGCGGAATGGAATGGAGCCTAGGGGTAGTCAGGGGTTGAATGTCTGCTCGCAAAGCACACACTAGAGGCCCCTGTATGGTGTAAAGTAGATCTGGAGACAGGGCTATTGCTGTTCTAGTCACCTTGAGGCAGCTAGTTGTAGGATGCCTTAGGGGGGGTAGCCTGGTTAACGTGGGTCAGGAACTCCTGGGAGGGTCTGCGCTAGGTGTAGCCAACAGTAGGTGACGCCCTAAGTATTGCATGGAGAAGCCCAGAGTACTTCTAGCCAGTAACCAGACTACTAACCACAGAGCATGTATACTGGACTGATACCGTGTACAGCATACACCAGAAAGAGTTTAGCCTAGCCTGAGGTAGTGCAACACAACTGAGTAAGACACACTTGCGATACATGTAGAGGTGCACTGGCATACTTTATTGCATCAAAATGGCGACTGCCCAGCAGAGGAGAACCATGTGCGATTGCAGAGAAAAAGTAAAGATGGCGACTATAAGTGATGAGGTCCCGCGCGGTGCGGAGAGCCCGAAATGGCGGTTCGCGCCAGAGAGGGGAAGCGCATGTGCTGTGTGGACAGCGGAGGAACCGTGTGCAGAGACGCCTATACTGAGTAGGCTGTGGAGTGGCGCGAAAGCTGTGGCCACACCTTTATTGTCCTGCCTGAATTCCCGGGGTGCAACCCAGGAGGATAGCTGTGAGGACATTGCAATTATGTGTGAGAAGGCTGATGGAGTATCTGATTGCCAGAAGGTGATTACTACTCAAATCACAACTGCTGTTAGTCGGGATTGCAGAGCGATCCAAAATGGCGGCTTCTGCTTCCCTGGGAGACCGCGTGGGCTGTGTGCAGAAAATGGTTTTGCAGGAACTTGGTCAGGAGTGGTGCAAAAAAGAGAACCCCACCGTGATCGGGGAAGTGGCGAAAAAGCCGTGGCCGCGCCCTCCTGGCATGTGACAGGCTCAGAGCCGATTCTGGGTCATGATGTGAAGCTGTGGGACCCTCCTCTAATCTCCACCAGAGGGAGGGGTCCCTGCATCTGCCAATGGAAGTCTGAACTGACTGAGGGAGGAGCTGGATGTGCGCTTCCTGTCCCTCAGTTGCAAAGAGCTGGTGAGCAAGAGAGACTGTTGTGCCGTGTGTCTCCCTTAACCAGTGCAACTAATAGCTATGCCATGGCAGACTTTGACATACACCCCTATCAACTTCCAGGAGGCTTCCTGGTAGTGAAGATGGGTGATCGAGAGATTCTACGGTGTCTATGTATGCAGTGTAGACTACCGGGCGGAGATGCCAGTACGACGGCGAGATGCCCTCAATGCGGCATCCACTACTTGTGGGCCGTGGAGCCGTTCGTGCCTGGGCACGCGGAGGCGGGAGGAGATACAGCCATGCTGACGGCTGGGGCCTTGCCAAAAATCAAGAAAGAGGAAGTCGATCCCAGAGAATGAAGATCGCTACTAATGATAGTGCCCAAGAAGGATGGCGCTGAGGCCTGCAACCGCAGCGAGAACTTGGAACCTCGCTGCCGGTCCCCTGCGGAGGTACCCTTACAGTCATCGGCGTCCGCTTCGTCGGACGACGAGAGCGGGAGCCGTGCATTGATGGTGATGCGCCTACCGGCGGGCCACTACAGCGGTTCTGAAAGGAAGGAAGAGTTACTTACCAGTGACCTCGAGCTGTTGAGTATAGAAATTCCCCGACTGCACTCGCTGGTACGACCGGAGCAGCGGAAGAGTCCCACGGCCGTGGCGACTCCCAGCGTGTCGGAGGAAGAGGATCCCATCGCAAGCCAGCGGAGTGGTGAGATACCCTCTTACCTCCCACAGGCTCTGATGGAGGAGGCCGAAGAGAAAGGCCCCACCAAGGCCCAAGCAGAGCTGAGGGGCGATGTAGAATATCCGGCGCTGGACGTCGAGATGGAGGAGGAAGTTCAGGTGGGGGACCCCACCCAAGATGGCGCGCCCACACGAGAGAATGACGACATCACTTCCGGTAGCCACAGCGGAGCCGACCGGAAGCATCCGTCATCGCAGCTGATCAGTACCAGTCTGTGGAACAAGAAAAAACCCGGGCGCTCCCTGATGCAATTCTAGAACAGGGGAAATGTATCAATGGATGTTACAACCTTATAAACAAAGGTTCCCTCTGGTTCGTCTTCTTGTCCTATGGCTCTGACCCCAATAGGATCCTTATCCAGGATCCTTGTTTGTACAGGGATATAGAGAAAAAGAGGGGGAGCACAGGTTGAAGACTTTGGGGTATATATAGTATCTTATTAGATATTTGTAGGTGTGCTTGAAAAGATATATAGAATCACTTACACGGCCTTGTGTAAATGCTCTCACAGCAAGGTTTACTTTTCTTTGTGTTCCCTTGGTTGATTTCCTTCTTCCTTTCAGGGCTTGGTTTTCTTCCTGGATTTCTTCAACAGTCTTCGACTTGCAGTGAGGATGTCTCCCTCGGAGTGAACAGATTGAAAGATAGTTGTTTAGAGGAGGATACAGTATTTAAATACTCCAAAACTTTTAACTCTAAACAAATATATATATATAAAGGCAGTAAATACTGCCAGCACTCACACGGGCAAGTGTGAGTATAATCCTTGGGGAAGGTATCTTTATATCCGAACTGATCTTCACAAGTGGTGATCTGTAGGTGTAATTAGGGTCTGGTGTGTAATAATAGATGTAAATCAAATAATACTCACACGGCCTTGTGTGAGTAAATACACAACAAGGTATCTTAGACTTGAATATTTTCTTTCTTTTATTCAGGTTCCTGATCTTCTTCCTGGATTTCTTCTGTGGTGTTCAGCTCCCAGTTAGGAAATCCCCCTCGGTGTGAACAAATTTGAAAACAAATGTTAGTAGGAAAATATCAACATAATACTGTGGTGACCCACTAGCAAACCCAAGCAGATATATAAAAGCAGCAAATGCTGCAAGCACTCACACGGGCAAGTGTGAGTGCAATCCTAGGGGACGGTATCTTTTTTCCTGTTGGTGTATTTACACCTGCTGCCTTGTAGGGGTAATGGTGGTCTGATATATAGGGATCTATAGAACTAAAAATAGTACTCACACGGCCTTGTGTGAGTGAATGCACATCATGGTGTCTTTAAATCCTTTGCAGTACTGTTAAGGTTAAGTTCCAAGTGGGCAAGTGTACAGTATATAGATGGTCCCTCCTTGGTGTGGATATGAAAAGGAACAATGTCACGATTCTAATGGGCTACAATAAATTTTATTCTCAAAAACTCTAAAAACAAAACATGTATAAAAACAATTGAAAAAAATGCATAAAAAGAAGAAACAGCCCGTCAGTAGGAAATTGCTCGTGGATCTCGTGGAGCTCAGCTAACTTGCTACGCGTCCGGATATAGTGCTGCCTCCTCTCTGATCCACTCCTTGACGGTGGCTGTGCTGACTCAAAATTGCTTTGTGGTGAGAGCAACGCGTTTCGACCCTTTCTGGTCTTCCTCAGGCTCCGTAGTTTGGGGTTAAGGTTCGTGGCTCGTATATATGCGGATGACAGCCAATCCCCATTCTACTTTAAGCAATGTCTTCTGTTAATCAATTAAAGGTAATGAGTGCTGTGTGATGCACTCCGTTTTCTGCTTCGGTGTGACGCAGTGGATAAATAATTAAATAAATAAACACATACTGATTAAAAATCGGACATTCATACTATGCATATAAATGAACACATGATTTAAAAAATATATAGTTAATACATTCCTAGTGACGTGATCCATATAAAGTGAGGGATGGTGTGTGATGTGACGAATAAATGTGTGTACTCTGTGAAAGTGCCTGTAAGCTTATTAAATGTTGATTAAGGCTTATGTGACTTGGATAAAATTCTATAAGTGATAAATGTGCATGTGATGTTTATATGGTGATTTTAGTGAATGATTAAATAAACAGATATTTTTATACAATGTGATTAATAAACGTGGATATATGACAGTGTACTTTTGTGTCTGTTTTCCTTATTATTTTTATTATAAGGTGTTAGGGGAGGTTGAGTGAATAAGTGTGTGCTTATTTGCAAATTAATATTTAATATTTAATAAACGTTCATGAAAGAATGATAAAAATGTGTTTTCACATATAGTAGAAGTAGATAATACCTATTAATATTGTAGCCTCTTAGTACCATAGAGTGTACACGCTTTAAACAAATGCCTTAAAATGATAACTTATGTGAGTATAAATGGACAGTTATCGGCAAGCGGTGAAGAATCGAGGCAACAAGAAGAGTGGTGAGCCTGCTCTGCCCAAAGTCACAACGGGTCGTGGCATAGCCAAGTTGTTAATTACGCTGCCGCAACATAAGAAAACTTCCCCATTCCCTCTGCCCAAGGCCACTGTCCCTATCCCTGCCCCTGTCACGTCTCCCTCGGGATCCCGCTTGAGCCAAGGGTGGTCTGGGGAGTCAAGGGACACGTTGGAGGAACGGCTTGGGTCGGCCATGGACTGGGGGGACTGTTTTACGTCTGATGAGGGGTCGGGAGGGAAGTAGTACAGGCTGTGACACCCCCGAAAATGAATCCCACAAATTATACCCATATTGTAAGGGGAAGGCCAAAACGTTATGGGACTGCCACCGTTCAAATACTACATCTGGTGGAGAGACTGAGGAGTCTGAGACTGCGTTAGCAGTAACGAAGCAGTCCTCGGAGCATAGCACCAAGATGTGGGCTCCGTTGTATGAGGGGTATTCTGAGTGGTCGAGGGAGGAGGAGACACTAACCTCCAAACTATATCTATCTCTATCAAAAGGGGTGCTACTGGGCGTGGCCAAATGTATACAACAGAAAACAAAAATACCCAATGCTACAGCCAATATGACAAAATATATACAGTAGTTAAATACTTAAATGTTTATATTCTCATAAGTAAGGGTCAAAGCGTTATAAGCCTGCAGCATGCCTTTTGAGATATAGATAAAATATATAGATATATATCAAAAGTAGTGCCGCAGGCTTATAACGCTTTGACCCTTACTTATGACAATATAAACATTTAAGTATTTAACTACTGCATATATATATATATATATTTTTGTCATATTGGATGTAGCATTGGGTGTTTTTGGTGTATGGATGAATGTGCTGGGGTTAGCTTGCAGGGATTGTGTGTTGGCACTTTAGTACTATTCTCTTCGTATTGATTTATATTGTTTGTATGCACAATAAATGGTATCAAGAAAATAGATTTCAGATGAGAAAGCAAACAATTTTAATCATAATTTGGTGTGCAACACATCCCATTTATCAGAAGAACATAATTATACATCGTTGTTTTACATTAGCTTAGACCAGGGGTGAGCAAACTTTTTATGCCGAGCCCCCCTTTTTCATCCGTGAAATTTCCCGGGCCCCCCCTGCCTGATTGTAATCAAAATCACATGACGTCAGCGTACGTGACGCGTCCCTTTGTAACTCCCCGCCACGCGTCTACAAAAAAAATATTTATAACAAATTACATCACATAAAAATAAATATTATGATATTTGTCTAATAGCGTCCCCATTTATGCTGTATTATTAATCTCTCTCTCCCTGCCACATCAGGACCTCTCTCCCCTCTTCCACAGTCTCACACTCCTCTCCCAGTCTCTCCCTCTCCCAGTATTTCTCACTCCCCCTACAGTGTCTCTCTATCCCTCCTCTCAGTGTCTCTCCCTCCCCCACTCTCTCTCTCCCTCCTCCCAGTGTTTTCCTCTATCTCTCTCTTTCTCCCTCCCCCTAGTCTCTCTCACTCCCCCCAATGTCTCTCACTCCCCCCAGTGTCTCCCTCCCTCCTCAGTGTCTCTCCCTCCCCCACTCTCTCTCTCTCCCTCCTCCCAGTGTTTTCCTCTATCTCTCTCTTTCTCCCTCCCCTAGTCTCTCTCCCTCCCCAGTGTCTCTCTCACTCCCTCCAGCCATTGTGTGTTTCTTCCTCCCACCAGTGTCCCTCCCTCCCCTCAGTGTCTCTCTCACACTCTCCCTCCCCCCAGTGTCTCTCTCACACTCTCCCTCCCCCAAGTGTCTCTCTCACACTCTCCCTCCCCCCAGTGTCTCTCTCACACTCTCCCCCCAGTGTCTCTCACACTCTCCCCCCAGTGTCTCCCACACTCTCCCCCCAGTGTCTCTCACACTCTCCCTCCAGTGTCTCTCTCTCACATTCTCCCGCCAGTGTCTCTCTCTCACAT